>JAGFPH010009384.1:37018-47498 GCA_018207615.1 Philaenus spumarius | reverse complement strand
TTAACTCAATGAGACCTTTAAAATGATGGGTCACTCGATAGGGGTTTACATTTAAAAATTTGGGGCAACCCCCCAAATTTGTTTTTTGGGGCCAGGGGCAATAGTGACTAACAACTCAAAAAATAGTTTTTTGTAGCCAGGAGTCATGTCTGAAATATTATTACTGTAGCTAGTTTCGTTTAGGAGTTATTAAACCGGTCCGGGACTTTTGGGACAGTCTGTATATAAGACAACATCAACTGAGATAAAAACATTTGGACATACCTCCTTTAAGCACTCTGTAAATGTGCTCATGTTCCTGGATTTCTTCTCTAGTTGGTTGCTTTGCAGTAGCTGCAATCCACAATCTCCCTCTATGAGCAGTGTACCAATTACGCCCTTCATGTCTAAAAAATGTTTCAAATTTTAATGTCATCTATTGAAAATGGAGGACAAAGAAAGTTAAAGATTTGTGTTGCACCTTCCTAAATATCAGCAAACAGATATACATTTGAAGTTTGGAAATCACAATAAGAGACTTTTTGTAAGAAATATTGAAGTAATCTTTAAAAAAATAACTTCAAACATTTCTTTAGAAATGTCCAATATCCTGAGTTGCTTGAAACTTGCATTAAATAAAATAGAAATGCAAATTCTATTTATTCCTCTTTTTAGCAAAATCAACACCAATATACTGTATACTATTTGGAATACTAGTCGTAGCCACCAGTAAAGAGATCTTACAAAGTTAAAGAATAAATCATACATATATATATATATAGTCAAGTCACTTTAAGTTAAAAACATAAAATCTGTAAAAAATTCTGACGAAGTGATCTATCCAAAAATTGTTAAAAAAATGTTAAATAAATGTTGTTTTAAATTACATTGCAAAACTATGAATGCAAAAATGTTACACAAGATCACAGGTAGCTAAAGACAGTTTTTCTCGAATATCTCTATTTTAAATAATAGTTATTATAAACAAATATTTATTGAAACAATCTGCACATAAAATATAATTTGTAAAATTTAAAACACATAGTTTTCCAGATAATAAGCTGTTTATGTAATGTTATAAAATGTTTCCTGGAAATATTTTTTTTTTTTTTTAAACTAAAGAAGTGATGCTGTGATGTGTGTTTTTCAGACACTTTAGAGTTTAGAGGAAGGAAAATTAAACTCTTAAAAAAAATGATGCTAATTTTGTAGGAAAGATAAGGAGAAGACTAGAAAACTAAACAAAAATATCAATACAAACTAAAACTAAAATAATGAATTCATTTTCAGTATCCAGATCACTGATTTATTAAACACCTGACAGTTGCCGGCCGGTCGCCAGAAGGTGTACACCTAAACGTGAAATGTGCTATGTGTGTTCTGTGTAATTTAATTTTAATGTATGACGACCTCGATTGAGTAATTTTGTGTCTGAAGATGGGATAAAAGTCCCGAAACGCGTAACTAAAGAATATAAAGAAGAGGTCACGTGACGGAAGAAGGTAAGAAACTTTATTTTTAATAAAACTAAAATTTTGTTCAGACAACACAACTGTGATTGTGATAGTTTATAATAAAAAATGCCAACAACACTCTAATAAAAATCTTTCGACTCTTGCTTCGAAGCAAAAGAAATTACTAGAAAAGTGGGATGAGCATGTTGGGTTATAAGGGAACAAAGTGCGGTAAAGTGTCTTACTGTTTGATTCCTACGACTAGTAATGAAGCCCACGGCTGGTGCATACTAAGGCAAACTCCTTCATCCACCATTTCCAAAAATTCTTTGTCTTGAACTCTTGATTTTGATGATTTAGCTCCTGTATTGTTTTGTCGACTTTTTTGATGCAGAACAACACTTTCCTCAAACTATAACAGAGGTAAAATAAAGAAACATATTTAAGAAATAGTCTCAAAGAAAAGCGTACATTATAGGAAAAGTACTAATTTAGTTTATATACAGTTCAAATGATTAACATTATCAATTTTGTTTTAAGAAGAACAGTTAAGTTAGAAAATATGTTGACTAAATATACTAATAAATTAAGATGTGTCTCACAGAAAATGCACAAATAAAATCTCAAAGACTTAAATTATAAATGATCTCTGATTATGTAAAATTCACAACAGGGTTGTAGCCAACCATCGGTATTAAATTTAAATTTGAGTTGATATTCTTGACTTACAAGTATATTCTACTATATTTCAATACAAAGAATTTATGAGTACATGGGACATTTACATTTAGGATTTGTATGTGTTTATCTTTAGCGATTTCAAAGTAGTGGTACAAAATGTTTTAAGTATTAGGTTTAACATGTTCTATAAATTTGAAGTATTTCCTTTAAATTAAATTCAATATACATATATCATAATAATTTATGTATATGTCTGTACCTCTTAAACCCACGAAGCAATTTAAATTAAACTTGGTATGTCTTAAGCATTTGGAAAAAAATACTATAGTGTGGGAAGGAGGATATGTGTAAAAATAATCTAAAACAACCGATATTAGTGTTGAATTCATAATTTTCAGCGTCACTGAGATGAATCAATTTCAGTTAATTTAGTTGCAGATAAAATTAAAAAAAATTCATTGTTTGATTAATAATTGTGCTGAAAACTTAACAATTTTTATGTTGTGGGAAACTGTTTTCTTACGTTTTTATTCTTTTTGTTATATATATATGATATGTGCAAATAGACAGTTTATGTTAAAAATACAGAGTTTATTAAAAGAAAAAGACAAGGTCAGCGCTGACCCGAAGTCCAGTTTTTTAAAAGCAAAAAATTATTTCATATTAATTTACGAATGTGATTCATAGCAAATCAAAGGTATAATATTGCTCTACTAAGTCATAAAAAACACATTTTATATTTACAGATTTGTTATCTGTTGTGGTTTGTAGATGGTAGTTAAATATTTATTTTAGCTAAGTTCTTATTGTTACATGCACATGTAAAACTAAACAAAACATGTTTATAAACACAGTGTAATTATTTAACTTAGTTTTGTAACTCTTTAAAGCAGCAGTTTATAAAAAATGTATATTTGTTGATTTCCCACAGCTCGTCACAATAAAACAAGTATTACCTGAGGTAACATTTCTGTCATGGTTGGATCAATATTGCTGTCATCTTGTGGTAATCTATTTGAGGAAGACTTAAAGCTTTTGCTGATATCTTGCAATGCTCTGTCATCAGTGTCATAGAAATCATCAAACTGAGGAACTGACTCTACTGCTTGGCCACCTGAAGAACAGAAATTTAGAAAATTAGTTTCATACTAACCGCCTTTATAATTTACCAAGCGAATTACAATTAATACTGGATATAAAAATATATAACACTCCTACAAGAAATGTTTCCTTTAGTCTTGAATTACTTGTTTGATAATTTTGGTATTTTCATCTCTAACTCTGTTGAGAAACGATTTATTTTATTTTCTAATTCTGATAAGAACAATTTTAAAGTATTGCCTCACTCTGTTAAAACCCATTTTACTGTAATATCTACTCTGTTGAAAATATATTTACTTTGCTAAAATACTTCTGTTTCTTTCAATGGATTTGTCCAACCAATATGTACAGCAGAACCTCGATAGCAAGACTCTCAAGAGGATTTGGGAAACAGTCTTGTTATCGAGGGACTCTTCTAGTTGAGGTTCGTGCTATCAAAGTTATATTGACTGAAATTAGTACAATCAAGGTTTTTTCTGAAACCCCTTTATAGCAAATGCATTTTGAATCAACCCTCACTAGCAAGTTTTGTTTTAAAAAGTACATTTTATTATTATTATACAGTAACAAAGTATGTAATGTAATGTAACTGGTTAGTAAATAAAAATGCACATTTAAAATATGAACAGTACATAGAAAAAATGTGTTGTACACTTAATTGAGTAAACGAAAAATGAACATTAAATTACTGTAATATAAAACTGAAAATAGAAAAACTGATAGAAACACACAAATTTATTTAAATTTTACAAAAAAGAACTAATTAACTTTACATAAAATGTACGATATAAACATTTCTTGAAGTAGACGGAAATACAGCTAATGTGTGGGCTTCAATGTTTACTTTGTCTTAAAGATGTACAAGGAATGTTATGCAGTAAAAATTTAATAATTTTTGTTTGTTTTGAGCTACTTACATGGATGTAGTCCAAGTCACTATCAAGCGCATTGATTGATTTTATAACGCTTTCACTCATACTACATTATCATCTTTTTTTTCAAAAAAACACTTAAAAACTCTGATACCATTACGGGCATCCATTTGATTCTCTTGAATTTTGGCTGGGTTTTCATGTTTAGTAGACCATAAGACATCGTTTCCTTCAATACATCCGTTCCGTTGAGTCACTGAACGCGTGGGAACGATGCACTGGGAAGGATGAAGTCATGCTATAAAGTTTCCGTTATTTAAAATGACTTACTACTGAGGTTGAACTCTTGCTATAAAGGTTCGGTTTCACAAAAATCCATGCTATTGAGGTTTTTAAAATAATAATAATAGTCCAGCTATAGAGGCAATCTCAGGGGGATTAGAAAAATGCACTTATTATCGAGAAAGTCGTGTTATTGAGGGTCGTGTTAGCGAGTTTCTAATGTATTAAGATAAACAAATAAATATATATTCCACCTTAAAAATTTGTAACAGCCGCCATTTTTTAAATTATAAAAATAAATCCTTTATATTTGGTACACTTGTAAATCTTAACATGTAAAATACTTAGTCTAAATTTGAACCCGATATCTCAACTATTTCTGGAGTTACAGTGAGTTTTTGTAAAAAAACAAAATGGCGGATTGCGACTAAAATGTTACTGAATTTTTTTAATTTATTTCAATGACTACAATCCGATCCTGTATAGCCCGCTACGCTTTTTAGGGACACCCTGTATACAAGGCCGGATCTACATATTTTGCGCCTATGGGCCCCCCAAAGTTGCCGCCCCTCCCCACAAAACACTAGAAGTGTTAATGCTAACGTTTTTCCTAAGTCAAGCCATTTCGGTGCGTATGCAAGCATATTTTCAAAAATTCGCCAAATATAGTAAGTAATTATAAACCAATCCAAAAGTGTTCAGTAGCTTTTTTGTTGAGAAAGGTTCTAAGAATTTATATAAGCCAGTAAAAAAAATGATTGATGTAAAATTTACAAAGTTATTAGCTCAAAACACAAAAATATTTAGTAACTTAAGGAAAAAGTTCAACTTTAGGCCCACATAAAAAGTAGTAAACATTTTTTGTAATTTTTTTCGTAAATGTAAAAAAATTGTAATTTAGTCCTGAATAGAACTGTATAAAAATATTTATCAATTTCAAATTTCTTATTTTGAAAACACCAGTTTCAAGACTCCCAACAAAACTAGGCCTAGTATGAATAGTAAAATTTAGGAATATGTTCCTTTCCCAAATATGAAATTTTATTATAAGAAAGTGTAAAGAATGAATCAAAAAATTGAATTGTATACTTGTAAATTATTATTTCTTAAAAGTATTTAACTTAGTTTACTTGAATCACAAAATTAGATCAAACGAATTGAACTTCTCACGGAAGCATCAAATACGACGTTCTGTGTGAAAACCCGTTGGAAGTGCTACTTTGGGAGCGTGAGAAAGTCGAGTTTTGAATTTCCCATTTGTCAGTATTCCTCAGAACTGTACGAACAAAACCGTTAGATTAAATATAGTTTGCTTTACACCAAATGAAAGATTGAACTTTGGTCTATAAATAGATATAAAAAACTCTATTGAAATAATTCGAATTATAAGAGATATCTGCAAAATGTGCTGTTTTATTGGTTGAAATCTGTCCAATTGCAAAGGTTTACAGATAATTCCATATCTTTGGAACTATGCAAGTGACTTTTGATTGGGTGGTAGTTTTAGAAAGTTAAAATCTTGACGAATCCAAAGGTATCTCTATATTGTTGTCAAAATATCCCGGTCGAGCACCATTGAGCTTTGAGCCTGGTGTACATCTGTACATGCTAGAATAAATCGTAACAATTTATCGTTACAATAAATCGAAAGTGTGAGTACTGTTTACATGCAACGATTTCTTGTACAATCTTCATTGACGAATATTTAACTTTTGATAATTCTTTCTTATAAACCGTACGCAATGCATTAATTTTTTTAACAACAGTGTTTCTGTCTGCCAACGGATCAAACTCTTTGTATTTTTGAACGAGCGCTATGTGCTCAAGTTCTTTTTTATTCCTGTCGGAGTATTCTTTGCTCTTAATGAGCCACAAGAAGGTAAAACTCCGATAAAGTTCAATAAATTCAGTCAAGAACTCTCGAGGAGTTTGAGCTGCCTTGCTATCAATTGAATAAAAACAACACAAGGTAAAAAAAAAAACACAAAAAACGGAATCAACAACCTTTCCGGTGAACGGCCCTTGCAAACTTTGAGTCAAATCCTAGTGATAAATAGGCGCTACTGATTACACGTTCCAATTTATCGTTACGATTTGCAGAATTTGATGCCAGCCAGCACCAACCATACAATCCAATTCCAATAAATCGCTACAATGTCCTGTTTACACGCAACGATAAATTGTAACAATTCGATTACAGTCGGCAAAACGTTTACAGAAAACTAAAATTTTAAAACGATGATTACATTTGTAAATATAAGTTTTAAGAAAAATATGTAAATACAAAAATTAAAGTTTAAACCACTTTCTTTCCAACGGTTTTTGTTTTATTGCGATTGGATGATTTTTGGTGGGTAAAATATTCAATACAATGTAGCATTGTCAAAATTGTCATTGAGTAGTGTTGGACCAAAGCCTAGCGCTTTGACTGCTCAATAGGGTTAAAAGCACTCTATACCAAAACCAAAACTAATTGTCTCTAGTTTACATTGAATTTGCGATATGTTTTACTCATTACAAAAAAGTGTTAATACTATTTTCTTTCACCTAATTTGCTCAGGTTGATTTAATTAGTAGTAAAACATTTTTTTATATTACTAATGAGTTAATGAGATTTTATAAAGCGTAATTAAAACAAAATATAATATATGTAGTTTTAATTACAAACAAATAATTTTTTCATCTTTAGAGAAATATTATACTCAATTTGTATTAATATTTCTGCATGATTACACCAACAGGAGGTAAGGAGGCTAAATCTAATTTTACATTTACAAATTTTATTAAGTTATTACGTAATTTTACAAGGTGAAATTCAGAAGTGGTTTTGCAAAATAATAAAAGACACATCAATTTCAAATCACGTATTTCAAGTTTATTATACATTATACAGTTTAAACAATTACGTCCATCCATGTTGAGTTTGAAAATACTTTTCTTTAACACACTACACTACTATAGGCTACTACGTTTAAAACTTTAAAAACAAAAGTACAGTAAATCAGTTTTACACTGAACGAATCGCACTGAAGAGTTGTGCTGCAGCACAAGAACAGTGAAAAAGTGGTGATGGTGAAACGCAAACAACAATAAGACTGAACTGAACAAATGACAAAACAGACAACAAACTGTGATTTCTCGCCTTTCTCGGTGTTAGCCGAAGGCACAAAGTTTATTGATTCGCCGCCGAACGGAGCCGAGGATGCACAAAGCAGCGGCCGCATCTCTCTCTCTCACACACTCACAAACACGTCAGTGTATAGGCGTACATTTAGTTTGAGTCAAACTAATAACTTGGCATTAGCTCATTCATGACTACATCTATGTCAGACGGTCATACGCATCCTGTTGTAAAACTGGAATGGAGTTTTAGTTTTGTTCTAAAACATAGTACTGTAATATTATTTTCCAAATTCCAGTTTTTGCCGCTTCTAAAAATTTGCCGCTATGGGCACGGGCCCACTTTGCCCCATGCTTAAATCCGGCCCTGCCTGTATATATAAGAGCGAAATCACTCTGTTTGCCACCATTATAGTAAATTCGTTCCTGCATAGCACCTAAGGGATTATGAGACCGTTACACACACAGGCACACCAATGCAGTTGCCCGCGTCCGTACCACCCGGCAGGTAGATGACTCATACACTAGGGCCCTCAGCGTGTAATTGCTACTTCTTTAAAATATACAATTTAATTACTGACATCAGTATATTTGTAAACTTCGTGCAATTCCAAGAAAAATTACACCAAAAAATACGGTATGATTATGATAACCCTTCTTGTAAGACCTTTACCAACGGCAAAATGTCATTTGATTCATGTCATTTTGTTATTAAAATAAAGATAACTCAAACACTTTTGTGAACTAAGGAAAGACAATTATACCGTTCTTTTCTTTGATTTATCCTCTACACTTTGTTATAATAATATTTCATTTTTGGGAAAAGCATATATTAGTAAATGAAGTTACAATCTAGGCCTAGGTTTGTTACCAGTCGTGTACTTGGAACATAAAAACTGTTTTTTCAAAATAAAAAATTTGAAATTGATAAATGTTTTTGTACAGTTCTATTCAGAACTAAATTACGAAACTTTTTTATGCTTATGAAAAAAATACAAAAAATGTTTACTACTTGTTATGTAGGCCTAAAGTTGAACCTTTTCCTTTCGTTACTGAACATTTTTTGTTTCTTGAGCTAATAACTTTTACAATTTAAAAATAAACTATTTTTTAACGGCATATTTGAATTCTTTGAAGTCTCTTCTACAAAAAAGCTATTGAACACTTTTGAATTGAGGTTCATTTACTTTTTTTGGCGAATTTTTAAAAATATGCTTGCAAAACTCTAAAAACGGGCTGGCCAATTTTCGCTATAGCATTGCCAATTCTAGGGTTAAAGTACCCATTTATTAAGTATGTACTTTTGTTATAATTGTTTTTATCTATTAATAAACATGTTTTTTGTTTATATATGTTTGGAACAAATAAAACCACTAAAGATATTGAAAATATTTTCTATCTTGTACTTATTTCAAATTAATTGCAATGTTATCGTTAACAACTTTCCATCATTGGTGACGGAATCAATATAATATTAAAGTGTCATTCTCAAATTTAAAGAAAACTTGTATTTTAATACTGCAATATGTGTTTGACTAAAATAGAAATATACTTCCTCGACGCTACACTGTTAACTATAACTATATGTTGAGAGCACTAATTTTTCTCAAAATTTAACGAAGATTACAAAAATGATATTTCAATTTGAATTATCATTCAATGTAAACGTGTCATGATTTGTAACTGTATCATGAAGGTGTATACTTGCGCCGTGCGGGTCATGGGTGTGGGGACCGGGCGCTTGTGAATGCGTGTGTGAGAGCGTGGGTTTGCTAATTTCTTAGGTGCCACGCGGGAACAAATGGACTATAGTTGTAGATTGTTCAAAGGGAACTATTTTACAAGTTTGTTAGATTTGGGCTCATGTTCAAGTTATATTGAACTATTTTTACATAGTCATATTATCAACATTTATTTTCTAACCAATAGAGAGGGAATTAAGAAATTAAAATTTTGTTTTCGATACAACTTATTAAAAAATGGCTAGTTTAATGTCCAGATTCCAAGCATGATTTTTACATTTAAAAATTATACCGTTTTGATTGAACAAAGTAAAAATTTTAATTAAACATATTTTTAATCCTTCTGAATTTAAAATAATTAGTGAAGAATTGTAATTTAATACAATTAGGGTCTACTTAATAGTTTATATATTTAAAATAACCAATTTAATGAAAAATTGATTACCCATGTAGATTAAAACAGTGTATCACTAGCAAAGAGCCTATATATCAACAGTTTAAAAATAATAATTTTTTAAACACTATATTTTGTTATTACCATGGAAACGACATGGTTTTTAATTAATATTAAATATGTTTTGACCACGATAAAATTTTTAGCATACAAACACACAACATAATACATAACATAAACACAATGGTAAATATTAAATTTATAGATTAGCAATATTTGAAAATGGCTATTTTCCCACAAGATTATTAAATTTATTTTAGCTCCTGACTATACTAGACTAATCTTAGGCTAGTTCAATAAAACTTTTTTCAATTTATAAGTTTCAGGGATTTTTGGCAGTTTGTAAAACAGGTAACTTAAAGTGTATCATAATACTCTGTTTATTAAGCATGAAGACCTAATAGAAAGAAATGAGCTAACAGTAACTCATAACAAGAGCAGTTTTGTATGTATGGAAATGTGGTTTTTCCACATACGGTTTATTAGATATCCTTGTAGACAAGATTTATCATTTTTAGTGTTCTATATTCACCAGAAACCCTCATAGTTTCATTATGTCCATTCTTGTATCACAGTATCTATTTCCTTCAATCTACCACATTTTAAGATTTAATTTTACTTTTGGCAGGGTGTTCACAGAAATTTTGTTTTAAATTTCCCTGACTCACTAAAATGTGTAATAAATTAATTCATTAAGTTTTATAAGTAAATATTGAGCTTGACTTTTGAGAAGATATATTGATAGAATAAAACTTGAACACAGAATATCACAATTAATATGTTTATTAACTCAAA
>JAGFPH010009384.1:14841-36918 GCA_018207615.1 Philaenus spumarius | reverse complement strand
CATAATTACTCCAACATAGACAATAATATGGAAATCTTACACACATGTAGTAAGGGACGTTACATGAGCGCCTTGGAGGAGTTCGAGATTTATAAAGCGTTCAAACAAGAACCTAAAAACATATTAAATGAACCACTTTCGTACTCCTCCAATACCTTATATGACAGCGTAATCAAAATGCAAATAAAGGAACCTGCGACTCAAGGTTAGATAACGATATCAATTTGACAATAACTAGCCAGTCGCGAACCGTTCGCCGTCAAGTGCGCACTAACTAATGATTCACGTGTCTAACTTTTAACTGTATAGTCAATGTATATAATGTGTGTTTGTGTAAGTGTTTGTAATGTTCGTGAAATGTAATAACAGTGCTTCTTAAACCATAACGAAATCCTAATGGAACGAATATAACCTTAATGATCTGATGATGGGCTCACGCAGCCTGAAACCTAGGTAATCATTTTACCAACAATGGATTAGTGATGTACCAAATAAAAGGTAACAATAAATTTATTATAAACGTACTTAATATAAATCACATAAATACTAGTAGATTTAGTGACTTGTTTTCTTATTATGGTTTGTAGTGGATGGTAGATCATCCACTCGAGTGACCGCTATATCGGAGTCAGCAATTGATTATGTTATTTCAAATGTCGAATCGGGGGGGGGGGGGGGGGGTTTTTGGGAAAAGGGAAAAAACCCGGGAACCGAGCCCCCACGATAAGGGGCAAACAAAATCACATTCTTTTTAAGAATTTACTTTCATCAGAGCAGTGGCCGCAATTGGATAACTATAGTGAGGTCAAAGAAGTGTGGCAATATTTTATTGATATATTCAAGTTTCATGTTGATGTGTCCTGTCCTTGGGTAAAAATTAAATACAACACCACTGGAAGTAAAAATCAATGTAGGCACAATGTGGATTTTGGTATCAAGGGAAAAAGTTAAATTAACGAGTAACATAGCTAAAGGTTGCATAGATAAGAAATTTAGAGTTTTTTTCTATAAGTATAAGCAAATATAAAAGAGTAATAATAGCAGCTAAAGCATATGAAATAAACAAACAGATAAAAGACTGATAATATTTCTAAATCAGCCTGGTCATGCATTAATAAAACAAGTCACAAAGGTCTGCCTCAGTGTCTTTAGATTTAAGTGGAAGGAAATAATTTTCTCAACCATATGAAGTAGCTGAAGTATTCAACAATGATGTAGGTATGACATACTGCAGAAGGAAAATAGGAGCTATATGTTTCTCAATGATGATTTTTCCTGTAACTGAGAAAAACATCCTTTAACTGTAATCATTTTGCTTTTTTGCTGAAAACGATAGTCAAAGGTCTATAAAAACAAAAAACAATAAATTCATCTTTTGAGAGTGGGGTATTCCCAGAGGTATTCAAAGTGGCCAGAGTAATGCCGCTGTTAAAGATGGGATCCTAAAAATGTATGCAACTATATATAGACCAGCATCACTATTACCAAGATTTAGTAAAATGATTGAAACAGCTCAGTTTTATACACCCTCTAAAGGTGTTTAAATAAATTTAATCTTCTTTCTGAAAACCAATATGGATTTAGAAAATGTAAATCAACAGCAGATGCTATAGTAAAGCTGATTACGGTTGCAACTGAAGGCTTAGGTAAGAAGAAACAGACCATCGGTGTCTTCCTTGATCTTAGCAAGGCTTTCTCGACAGTGTTGATTCCCAAATACTTTTTAATCAAATTCAATTTTTTGGTAAAAGGGGTATTCCACTGAAATGGATTGCTACATACACATCAGACCGAGTTCAGCATGTTGAGGTTGGTGGTGTTTTGTCTGGGGGTGTGAAGCTAAAATATGGTGTTACTCCAGGGGTCGATTTATTCTTGATTTACATAAATGACTTTCCATCGTCCACAAAAATTGATAATATTATACAGTATGCAGACGACACTAATCTTATCTTTTGGGGAAAAACAATAGAGGAAATTTAATTGAAAAGTTTCATACAGGTTAACATTACTTGCCAGTATTTTGATAAAAATAATTTAAAAATCAACTCTGAAAAATCTAATTTTATGTTATTTGGTCAAAATAATAGAGTTATCACAACACATTTTTGGATGACGAATTGCTTGGAAAGGTAGATAGCCAGATTTTTAGGTCTAATTTATTTTGTAGACCTGATATATTTTTCTTCATTTAAAAACAGTCAATTTATCTCAAACCAGTCACTTGCTTCATTTAAAACACTAGCTGCTACATTATTTAATTGAAAAATGTCTTTGTGACTTATAAGTAAAGAAGTGTCATCCACATAAATGTTAAATTGTTGAGGATTTCTAAAGTATTTGTTTGTATGGGTATTTTGTTTTTATGAATACTGATTGTTATAGAATAGGCCTATCTCCGGTGTATCAATATTTTATATTATTTACTGTAAATCGATATTTGACTTGTCCTATATAAAATGTAAAATTTGTTGAAAAGATAAATAAATTGAATTGAAGATGGAAAATCACACTCAACTTTGTTA
The DNA here is from genome assembly GCA_018207615.1 of Philaenus spumarius. Lineage (NCBI taxonomy): Eukaryota > Metazoa > Arthropoda > Insecta > Hemiptera > Aphrophoridae > Philaenus > Philaenus spumarius. The sequence goes on along the minus strand of JAGFPH010009384.1, from coordinate 34,393 downwards.
ATATGCAACATAAAGATCAAAGGGGAAAAAATAGAGAGGTTTTGTGTTTTAAAAACTGCGAAATGACTTTAATTCCCTTAATGAGAAGAAAATTGCATCTGTTTGGAGTTATTATTCCTCCTAAGAGTGGTACCAAAAACTTTGAAAGGTGTTTTTTATAACATCAGTTATGCTCATTGGATGGAAAAATATGGGTTGAAGAACAACAAATTTATAACTTCCTTAGCAGGCACATTATTAAATCCGTTCAAAGTTATTGTAAACAATCTATTATCTAAAATTTATGAATGAAACGGTTTTTGATAACTGCAAGCAAGGCGTGGGAAAAGTAAGGGTTTAAAGTAAACAAAATTATAACTCCTATAACCCTTTCCGCTTGCAGCACGCGTAACACGCGGGTTGGCAAAATATCGCTACGGCTCGCAGACCGCGTCTGGCGTGGCAGCTTCGTTGCGTGGCAATGGACCATTTGTTTTTATTTGGTTGCATTCTTCTACGCATCAAACATGTGTACTGGATAGTAATGGACCCTAGTGAGTCTTCTCTGAACTATTTCGAGTTCTATTTGTTCTATGTGTAACCATCTGTAAAACAAATCACTGACCTACATTTAGTCAGCTGTTTCAGTTCTGTCATAGGCTAACCTGTATCGTATCGCGCATTTCCCGGTACTATGTTGTTGAACACTTGGATGTTTTGTTTTTGTTCGAAGTGTCAAAATGAGAATTGTATTATTTAGTGTTACATGCTTTTTAGTAGTTGTAATCAACTTGTAAATAGTGTAAATAGTTCGTTTTTATGAATAAAACTGAAAACTTCCCATATTGTAGGCCTAAAATGCTCTAAACCTATAGTTTAAACCCTATAAAAATTAAACAATCATAAGAACTTGAGTATAGCATAATATGTTATTAAAAATATGACAATTAGAGTGTAGTACTGGAATTTTGACATACAATTAATTACAAGTAGATGGCAAATAGTGCACTGTTCTATTGAGAGGGGAAAGGGTTAAGAAACACCATCTTCTAAATATTACCAAAATCTTTTGTCTAAAATATTTTGTTTGATAACTGCAACCCATAACCTAAGGGATGAGTAAATCTGTTTAACCCTCAAAGTGGCAGACTGCAATCTCTCGGGCGCAAATGCAACCCGCTCGAACCTTAGCGAGAATTTGCATATATTTGCATAATCGATAATTTAATCCACTTAAAATCATCCAATCGTAATAAAACTGGCACCATTGGAAAGGAAATGAATTCAACTTTAATTTTTGTATTTACAACTTTTTCGTAAAACGTATATTTACATACGTAATTATTGTTTTAAAATATGCATATCGTGCTACAGCTATTTCCGAGGGCGAATCTGCATACAATTGTACTGTTATTTCCCACGTCTTCAACGTTGAAGCCCTCCTACTGAAGTATTCATATCAAGATTATAAAGCTACCATTGGATTCTTCAAGATTTTATCTTTCTAATGGTGCCTTCCAATCAGACGTCACTATTTTACAGGATTTATTCATACAATGTCTGTAAACCCTTGCGATTGGACAGGTTTTCAACCAATGAAACAGCCCATTTGTCAACAGATATTACGCCTACTTTATCAAATGTTTTGACAGATTGTTTTACACCATTTTGTAGAGAAAAGACTGACCTTTCTAACGGTGGGAATTGAACTAGAATAAACCAGTTTTTTTGTTTCATAAATGTCATTTGATTCATGTCATTTTGTTATTAAAATAAAGATAACTCAAACACTTTTGTGAACTAAGGAAAGACAATTATACCGTTCTTTTCTTTGATTTGTCCTCTACACTTTGTTATAATAATATTTCATTTTTGGGCAAAGCATATATTAGTAAATTACGTTTCAATCTAGGCCTAGGTTTGTTAGCAGTCGTGTACTTGGAACATAAAAACTGTTTTTTTCAAAATAAGAAATTTGAAATTGATAAAATATTTTTATACAGTTCTATTTAGAACTAAATTACAAAACTTTTTTACGCTTAGGAAAAAAATACAAAAAATGTTTACTACTAGTTATGTAGGCCTAAAGTTGAACTTTTTCCTTTCGTTACTGAACATTTTTTTTTTCTTGAGCTAATAACTTTCACTATTTCAAAAGAAACCAATTTTTAGTGGCATATTTGAATTCTTTGAAGTTTATTCTACAAAAAAGCTACTAAACACTTTTGGATTTGGGTTCATTTACAATTTTTGGCAAATTTTTAAAAATAAGCTTGCAAAACGCTATAAACGGGCTTTACAATTTTAGCTTTAATGATGCCAGTTCTATGGTTAATACTTAGCTTATGTGAACTTCAAAGTAAATGAAAGTAAATTTGAAAACTACCTGTAGATCGAGTTTATAACTGATCGAGTTATGCAAAACTATTCAACCCATCAGAGTACTGAATTAGAAGTTCACATATACTTTACAGGAAAACGATAGCGGTTCCAAACAAACTTATGAAAAAAGTTGTTTTCTCTTCGTGCGGTCGTCCGTAATACTGTCTTTTTGAGCTTCCTGTCACTGAGCCACACCACCAATGTTTAATTATTCCCACCTATATTGTTATAGGTTAGTTTGGTATTGAGTAATTGATGTGTAAATGCTTTGTTTTTTATTATTGTCATATTGATAAAACTTTGAGGATGGTTGGAGGTAGAGCTTTTCCCTTTTATTTTGTTTGCGATTACAGTAGAACCTCGATAATTCGAGTCGCAGTAGTTCGAGGGTCCAGGTATTTCGAGCTGTATTCGGAAAATAAAATAATAGCTTCTTTCGATATTTTAAAGCTTTAGATTGTAAAGTGCCTGGAAATTGCTGTATTACCGCCGTCCCGTTGTACGTTTAAATTGCCAACTAAAAGTTTGAAGGTGCCTTGGAATCGAAGTGGCTGGTTTGTGTTCACTTGGCATGCTTGACGACACACCACCATTAGTAGGTAGGTAATGAGTCAACGTTGGGTTTTGCCGTCGCCGCTTATATCTCATGTTAGCCGAGTCATTCACCCCATACTCGACTTTCACCCCCTCTTGCTATTCTAAAAATAGTTCAGTAGTAGACTGTCAGTAACCACAAAAGTATGCACTCTGCACATATCTTTTGTTGTGTAACATTGTCGATTAGTGAGTGCATTCTTTACTTCTTCTGTTAAAAGTGTTTTATTTTTTAAAGTTTTAATTTTGATAGTGTTTTTGTAACCATGAGTGGAAAAGCTAAAAGAAAGTTTGTGCCAATTAAAATTAAATTAGAGTCCTTGAAAAGACTAGACAATGGTGAGACATTGAAGAAACTTGCTTCTGAGTACGGCATCGGTGAAGTAATTGTAGGGGATTGACGCCGTAATAGAGACAACGTTGAACAATTTCCCACCATTAAATGTTCTAATATTTCGATTTGGGTAAGGAAAACAATGCAAAAAGCTGAATATGAAAACACAAGTGAAGCTCTTTTTATTTGGTTCAGTCAACAGCGGCAAAAAGGAAGCCATATTTCAGGCCCAATTCTAAAGGAAAAGGCGTCGTTCTTCAGAAATGAATTCAAAGAAGATGACCACAATTTCACTGCGCCAGAAGGGTGGTTAGACTGTTGGAAGAAGCGGTGTGGGGTTAGGTAGCTAGAAATATGTGGTGAAAAGCTTTCTGCTGACTCTGAAGTCATGGCACAGTTTTGTGAACGTTTTAAAACAATTGTTTCGGAGGAAAACTTACAACAGATCAACTTTATAATTGCGATGAAATGGGTCTGAATTATAAGATGCTACCATCAAAGACTCTTGCTTCGTAGGAAGAAACGACTGCCCCAGGTCATAAAAATGTAAAGAGAGGGTGACCGTTCTAGCTGCATTGAATGCAAATGGTGACCATAAGTTAAAACTCGTAGATATAGGGAAATCTGCTAGGCCTAGGGCATTAAAAAATATAAATAAACGTGCTTTACCTGTGACTTTCACCATTGTATTTGGATAACCTAATAGAACTTTGATCCAATGCATTATTTCAATCCACAGAAAATTCGACGATAGTGGCGCGATCTGTGGGGGAAACGACAAAAGCGGTGTGTAGCACCAATGCCTTGAATGATTTCTCCCTAGCGCTACCTCGCGGCGCAATCATGCAATATTTTCCCGACAACCTATTTTTCACCACACTGCCGCCGTATGCATGCATAATCTATTTTATTATTCATGATCTATGCTTACACTAACCAAAAATCAGCTTGGATGAACAAAAATATTTTTTAAAGTGGTTCAATGAAGATTTTGTCACTGAGACAAAAAATTTCTTAAAAAAAAAAGGTTTACCCATGAAGGCGATACTAACTCTCGACAATGCAGGTAGTCACCCAAACGAAGAAGAGTTAACATGTGATGGAATTTGAGCACTTTTCTTTCCCGCCAACGTCTCAAGCCTAATCCAGCCAATGAATCAAGAGGTGTTAGAATGTATAAAAGAAGTACCGTCGTCGTCTGTTACAATGCCTCCTGCATTCTTTAGACGGTGAGGAAACCATACGTGATTTCCTTAAGAAAATCACAATAAAAAGACGTCACCTATTGGATAGCCAAATCTTGGGATGAAGTTAAAGGCTGAAACTTTGATCAAATCTTGGAATAAGATTTTAAAAAGGAAATTGAACCAGAAAGTGAAATTTACCCTTAGCAGAACTATTAGAAAGCTTCCTGGTTGTGAGAATACGGATGCGAGTGAGGTTTCGGTTGAGCAATGATGAGGGGTATGAAGTGACCGACTCTTCAATAGTGGAAAGTATTAACGATGCAGCTTAGGATAGCGACGATGAGGAAATGCCAGCAGAGACTGTACCAGTGATGTCTCACACTGAGAGTTTGGCCGCTTTGGATGCAGCACTGCATTATGTTGAACAACAAGCCTAGGCAACGCCGATCGACACGACGATACTGAGACAATGGCATGACATTGCAGGTCAAAATCGTGGCTCTATTTTGAAGCAAATAACGTTGGACTGTTTTTTTAAAGTTTAATTATGTGTAGTGTTGTAAAGTAATGTTGTATGTGTAATGTGTATGCACAGCATTTTCCAGGTATTTAAACATTTTATTGTAAATTAAAACATTAAAAAATATATTGTTCTTCATTTTTGTATATTTTTTCACGAATTCTGAGTTATTTATAGTTTAAGGTACAGTCAGCCCAAATTAGCTCGAATTTCAGTGACTAGATAGATACAGTGCGGTCATATGAAAGTGGCCGCCATGTTTATCCTAAAAGTAATGTCATCTGCACAGAATTATAATGTAAAGAATAGTGTTGCATCTCTTTGTAATAAGAGAATTTACCTTTGTTTTTTTTTTTTATAAAGGGAAAAACATGTGATTTAATTGTTACAGTTTGATATTTAAATTGAAATTAAATAATAAAAATTGTGTTTCTTCTTAAAAAGTGTATTCTGTTATTTCGTGCAAAAAGATATAACAAATATAATATAAACAGATAAGAATTTAGGATAAACATGGCTGCCGGCCAATAGGAAACAAGTCCTCACTTGGCCGCACTGTTTATATCCAGTCACTGTAGCTCGAATTATCGAGGTTCTATTGTATTGCCATTATCTAGGTTATTTAAACTTTACCACTATCTTGCTTCTTTAAATTATTTGAAGTCAGTATGTGAGAGATATAAAAGCCCTTAAACCAAATAGAATCATGAAAACAAATGCCTAGTGTTTATGAACAAAAAAGGATGTTATTGGTTATTGAAACATTAAAGTGTGTAATGTCTCAAATCTCAGTAATACAAAAACATTCATTTCTAGAAGTCTAGTATTATAGCCTAGAGAACCCTATGTCAATATATAAACAAACACCAGTACCAATCCCCATGAAGAAATGATAGTCAGATACTAAATTAGAAACACTATATTTATTATTTATGTAAAATTTGTCAAAGACACTATGTAAAACACTCAAGACGGTTAAAAACGTATTTAGTTAAATTATGCCAGCCATATTTTGTAGGCAACTAAACCATTGTAAACACGAGTCAAGTAAAAGACCAATGATGTACCATGTAATTTAAATTATAAACAAAAACATGATAATCCAATGTGTAGAACGTATTCTAAATTTAAGAAAATATTTATGAAATAATTAATAGTTAATTATATACCGTAGATTATTATTATTCTTAAAATATTCACAATAATTAGTTTAACATATGACACAAGTAGTACAACGTACGCTAAAATTCAAAAGGAAGTAATTATTTGATCGGGTGAATTAAAATTATTACTAGTAAATAAATTTTATGCTTTAAATGCAAGAACAAATTAATCCCACAATTGTTTAAATCAACAAAGAAATACTTTAGGTATAAAATCCATCGAAAACTATGTTAAAGTGAAAAAAGACGCCATATTAGGAAAACAGCATTGACGTCAGAACGCGTAACCATGACAACGGCAGAAAGGAATGTGTGACGTAACATCACGTGAACGCAATCATCGAATTAAATGAATGAGTACAGATTTCCGGATTCCGAGATAGGCGGAAGTGAAGGAACCAAGCTACATCGTTTGAAAGAGAAGCCAAAATCAGTGTTAATTGAGAACTAAGCGTGGGTGGACGTAACTAATGGAATGAAGAAGTGACGCCGTTAATTATTTTGTAAAAGTGTAGTCAAAAAGTGCGATAACTCAATATTTACCAATGTGTACAACCAAAACTGATAAGTATTAAAAGAACATTGACTAAGATCAATACCTAAAGGAAATTACTTAAAATAAAAACTTTACCTTTTTCTAATCCAATTCCTTATGACGCCATCTCTTAATTGTTAACTTCATGTTTGAACTTATAAATGCGTATATGTTTGATTGGGATAATTACAGCAGCACGAGTGCCCCTATCCCGAGATTATTTTGAATTAAAATTAAATTTAACTAAACGATTTATTATTGTGATAAAACAAACTTTATTTTATGAATTTTTAAATTGTTATACTGAACTGAGCTAAACCGGAAATAGACATTCTTTGAAATAGATATTCCTCATTATAAATAAAACAAATCAAATTCTTTCTTTATGTCTTATATCAAACCAAAATTATAAACCTTATGTATTAATAGATGAATGATTTAATTATATTAAACCAAATTTTATTAAATTAAACTTGTACTTATTTCAAAGATAATATAACTGAGGCTGAACTTAGTAGGTTTCAATTGTATTACCTATAGGCTATTACAATAGAGTAAGTAATATTATAAAAATTGGCTTCCAACTAGTGGGGCTTTATAAAAGGAAAAGAGTGTAGGCCCTATAGTAATAGTATATTATAAAATTGGCTCCACAACGTGTGGACATTTAAATTTCAAAGAAATACCTATACAATTTATAATAGTTATATTATAAAAAATTGACGCCGCAACGTGTGGCATTTCTAATAATATCAAATAATATTATAAGTTTCCAATTTAAACATTAAAATTACTTTCCCAAAGAGTTTATAATTTCATATAAGTAAGTAGATAAAAATTTAGTTAACAATGGACATATAGTACAGCCTAACTGTCATACTCAGAACAGTTCATGTAATTCTTTTCCATTTCAAAATGAGCTAAATAAATTATATAAGATCTTTAGAACCGTAAGCCTACTGAATTTATGCCTCTGTGCTGTTCCTTTTAACATTTATTTTAGTAGTAATAAAACATAAACATTAATTTAATAAAAATATTTGGTAATTTACAATATATAAGCTACGGTATAAATAATGTTGCTTATATTATTATTATGTAGGCATTAATTGTTTATTCTACAAACAGCATTGCAAAGACTTTCTCAACATTCACGTTCAAACTCATTACAACATGACGCATTTTCTTAGCCATAAACTACAGACAATTTTTTAACTTAGTTAACACTTTGAACCCTGAGCCCGAGTATAGGTCGGGCCAAGTTCGCGGCGCCAGCTACCGAAGCCCGAGTATACCTCGGGTCACTCTATTTAATTCTATAACTCAGCTTAGTTGGCATATATTTGGGTCTATACATTCTCATCATGTTTATTAGTTGTTTTAGTTTGTATGTCTTTGGCCTTTGGAATTTTTATAACACTGGCCAACAAAAATATTATATAAATATAAGATGGTGTCTGATCAGCTGTGTGCATTCAGTAATCGACTTTTGTCTGCTTAGCGATGTAACTCGATGACGATGTGTATTTCCATTAGTTCTGATTGTGTTGTAAGTTTTTTTTTATTTATTAGGGGTATTTTAATGATGAAAAGTTTATAGTTCGTAAGTGTTTTTTTAGTGTTTGTAAAGTGTAAATAAAGTGTTTGTTGTAAACTAAAGGACTATGTAGCTATTTTTTTTGTACAATTTTTCATAATTTGTTACCATTTTGTATTTTTAATAAACCTTTGAAGTATTTACATTTACTTAAAGCTTATTATTTTGTCTTTAAAATGATATATAATATGTTATACTTTTAAATAAAATAAGTAACAGATTTTTTTTTTTATTCTACCAAAACCCCCAGGTAGCTACGCACGACAATGCGTTAAGGGTCCAGGGTTCAAAGTGTTAAAATACCTAACAGTTATGATGAATATTAATTGTTGCCTCATTATTTAAAAAAATAAAATAACATATTAAATTTAAACTATTAGTCGAAATGTAACCATGGAAACCAAAAATGTATTTTACTTTTGTCAACTGGATAAATTTTTAGTACAATATTTAACACAAAATAAATACTGAAAATGCTAGTAAGTACTACAAGTATGAAATTTAAACTACTGTAAATCTGACATCACGATTAAATCAAATTAATTAACAAATTTATCAAAAGTGAATGTATGTTCTATAGTTTTTTGTGTGTGTGAATAACATAATAGTTGCATAATATATAGTAGCCTAACAGTAATAAAATAATATTCAGATAGAAGGGTTTGCAGGCCACTAAAATCATAGGGGCTAGACAAAAGTTACACAAATAGTGAACACGAATCTGACCATTCATTATTAGACGAATAGAATAGTAGAAAGTTGGGTTGAAAAATGCCGACGTTTGTATATACGAACATGGTGGGTACTGTTGAAAAATGCCTATGTACGGATATCTCACAAAAATATTAGGGAGTGGAATTATATATGTTTTAAAAGGATGGCTTTGTTCACAAAAAAAAACAGTTTTTGAAATGAATATCAGGTACTGGTACAATAATCGTGTTTTAAATCGACATAAAATCTGAGTTTCCTGGCCCAAAAATCCGCCGCGTAGTGAGTTTCATCCAAATCTATCAATCTTTTCCCATCAATTAATTTTTAGATACATGATCAGCAGTCCAACGGAAAGCGCTAAAAATCGTGTTTTCCATCAGTTTGCAAACGAAAGCAATGATTAAAATTCATGTTTTGAAGTGCATCCAGCCCCCTTCCGTCTACCTGTGTTAAAAATGTTATATATCTGCGTACGCTCTACCTAAAATAATGGTAGTTTATATAATTTTTTAATATACAGTAGAACCTCTCTTAACCGGTCTGGTCGGGACCGAGACTCTGGCCGCTTACCTGTTTGGCCGGTTGATCCGGGTTCCCATAAAAAACAAAATTTTGTTACAAAAACCTACATATTTCATAAATAAACAAAACCAACAAATTAAACATTTTAAACTTACACATATTTTGAAAACTGAATTTACATAAACTGTATCATTGTTTAAAAAAATCTGTTACTTTTTATGTTCTTTAACTTTTAAAGATTTTTTTAAAGCCAAGTCTTTCCAATTTCGTACGTTCATCACGTCTAATGCCGTTGAATCTTTTTGCTGCTCAACATATGCAAATCAAATTTCTGCAGCTTTTTTTGCTTCGTCGTGCATTATTTTGTACGAGTCCCCCATGTCTGCAATTTCACCATAATCTTCATACTCGCAGTCATCTTTACTGGCGAAACCAATTATTTTCTCGTCTGTAAAATATTTGTTTTCAAGTCCTTCATCACTTTTTGTCATTCATTCCTCCACGTCCTCTAACTGCAATTGGTTCCCACTAGGTAATCCTTGATGTTTATCCTCTTCACTTTTTCCAGAAGAGGTAAGTTTTCATCCTCAAACCTAAGTAAAATTTCAGAAAGTAACTTACGGAGGTACCGTCTTTTCAAACTCTCTATCACTCCTTGACCCATAGGCTGTGTACCAAGCTGGTAACATTTGGAGGCAAAAACAGAATTTTTACGCCATTCACGTCACTTACGAGGGTGAGTTGGAGCGTTATAGACAAGGACTGCTTTCATTGGTAAATTTTTGCTCTTTAAGTACATGCCTTTATTTTTGGGACGAATTTGAAGTTGAACCATTCTTCAAACAAATTGGAGTTCATCCATGCTGATTTTTGGGACCTGTAGTACACTGGAAAAATTAAAATATTCAAGTTCTTAGACGCTCGTGGTTTAGCAGACTTTCCTATCACAAAAAGAATGATTTTATGAGTCCCAGCTGCATTAGAGCAAACCAACGGTGATCCGTTCTTTTTTTTTTTTAACCCAGGCACAGATTATGTTTCTTGACTTGATATAAAAGTTTTATCTGGCAACATTTTAAAATGAAGCCCATATTCGTCTATGTTGTACACCTGCTCAGGGACTAGGTCATCACCGTCAATCACTTCCATAAATATTGTCAGAAATTCACAAGCAATTGATTCATTTGCTGACATTTTTTCACTATTTATGTGAGGAAAACAAAACTCATTGCGATTTTTCCAACGATCAAGTCATCACTGACTAGCAGAAAATGCTGGTGCATTCTCAATTTTACCATGAATTACCAATGCTTTTTCAATCAAAATTGGGAAACTGATGGGGTTCCCCTCCGACGTTCTTGAACGAACCACATCCAAAGAGCTTTGTTAACGATGTCACAAACTGTTTTTTTATTAGTGCACCGAACAGCAAGAATTTTTTCAGACTCAATCTTTGAACACATTTCTTCAATCGATCGACTGTTTTGTCGCCAATCGTTGATGGTACTTTTTCCAACGTTAAACTCTGTACGGAACGTTTTTTACCAATTCCCCGCTGTTTAGTCTTTTTAGCAGTTTTAACAGTGACTCAAACAAGACCATCACATGTTTTCTTTGATCTAACTCACTTATTTTTATTTAACAGATCATAACCGCACAAAGGCAAGAAAAAGGTACAGTGACTTCCTCCTCCCCCATTCCACTCCCCTTCCCTCCTTTTCTCCCCTCCTGTTTTCAAGAATTTTGATCCCACGAAATCCAGTAAAGGTTCCAACAAAGCAACAGACGAAGAAAAAGGATCAAAGGATGCTGCTTTGTCAATTGATTCTAAGAGAAAATACAATTGCCGCGGAAGCAAGATTTGATTCTCTTCTTTCTTCTGCAAGTATTTTTTCATAGAATCAATTGATAAAGCGACACCTTTTGTTTCTTTTTCACGTTCCCCCTCCCCTGTTCTGCCTGCCAGAACACTAACACATTCCTTACCTAATGTTGCGTCATACCGCTTTATTTTTCAGGAAATGTCCGTCAAACAATCAATGTTCGAGATTTCGGCCGTTTACTATAATGGACTCTGTTGTTCCATGGGATAGGCCGGTTAATCTGACCGGTTGATCCGAGACTGGTTAAGAGGGGGTTCTACTGTATAGGGCTAGTAACCCATTTTTACTCCAAGTAACTTAGTCACAGGAAACAAAAATGCACTTGGTTTATTTTTTCTCAGTACCATTAAAGAAATAAATATAATACGTATTAGCTTTCTAGCTTAAAAAAGTATAAGAATTATTATTTATTGTTTTATGGGTATTTTTTAAATTTTCACCTCTTGAACCAAAATGCTAGTGGATTACTCTTCCAATTTACCACTTATGAATCAAATGTGTCAAACAACAGCTCTTTAGCTTTATGGAAAGTATAACAATTTATTTTGATTGTAAAGGGGCTGTCACCCCCATTTCACTCATTAGACACAACTATTTAAATTGAATGTTTGATTATTTCTTTACTATACAAAACTTAACCACATTTCAGCTCACTAGATTTGTGGGGAGTTAGTAGAATTTATATGTATTGTTTTAGAAGGCATTTTTACATTTTCACCAATTAATAGAACATGAAAAGTGTAGTAATTTTCTTTCAAAACGACCATACATACTGAGGTTGTCATTTTTCAACAGAACTTACTACATCCGTATGTACGAATGTCGGCATTTTCAACATGACTTTCAACATCCGTATATACAAACATTGCCAATAAAAACTTTTCTGACAAAAACAACAGTATAATCCCAATTATTATTCTACACCCGGCCAAAAGAAGCACTAAGTATACATATAATCAAGGATAATTGAAGGAAACCTATCACATTATTGTTTGGTAATAAGGTAATAATGTAACACAGCCACTCCACGGGTTTTAAGGCGAAAACTAAAATTAGCAGAACATAGAGCGAAAGTACGACTACACAAAACTGGCTATTCACTATTGAAACAAAGTATTTATCAATAAAGTTACATAAAACAGTTTTCAAATGTTGACTTCTCTACTGGACCTCTACTGTCCAATTTACAAACTAATGTGTATTTAAATGTTTGTCAGCGTAAATTTTTATATTTGCACTTTGACAATTTTTAAGGTGATAAAATATCTACTATATTATGTCCAAAAGACTAAAGTAAAAAGCTTGGATATCATCCAAATTTATGTAACACAATGTTTAGTATAAACATTATTTTTTATTTACCTTATTTAAAAGTGGCAATCAGCATTAGCTAAAAATATACAATATTATAAAATGACATCATCCGGAATTGAAATTACCATATAAAATTATATTTTATACAAAACCTTTTAATCAGTTAAGATTTTAAGATTGTCCTATTGAAAATTTTAAGTTTGCTATATTTCTAACATTTTCTGAACAATATATTAAAATAGTATGGACTGGTCGAAATTGTAATTACTATATTTCTATATTTTGTAAAACAAATTATAAATAATAAAATTAAAATAATATAATGGTCAGAAGAAGTGACACATAAAAAGTGGTTAGTATAAAGTCATTTGGTTAATTTAGATATCTGCTTAACCTTAAAATTGGTTTTTTGTTTAGATGCTGCATAGAGTATCAAAAACAGGAATACATCGTACATTTCAATATAATACATTACCAATCAAATCAGACTCACATAGAATCAATAACATAAAATCTTTTATAAGTCAAATCCGATTTTTAAATGGAACTCAAAATGAACAATGTGAAACGTGTAAAATAAATCTTCCAGGCATGAACGATGGTGATGGTGGAAAGAAAAAAAAGTCGTCTGAAAACGACATATGTCCAAAATTAATTAAACTTGAGTTACTTGGAAGTACAGGGAAAGTAACAAAAGGAGATAAGAAAGATTCCCCACCATCGCCGAAAGAAAAACCAAAAATATCAAAAGAAACAAAGCCAGCAGCCGCACCATCTGCGGGAGGAAAAGGCACAAAATCAACAGGTAAAGAATGCCCTAAAATTGGAAGCGAATGTCAATCTGCAGGAAATACCAAAGCAGGTCATGATCGGAAGGCAAAAAGCACTGAGCAATCAAAGGAAGGAAGTCATAAACCGAAGGCAAAAAGCACCGACCAACCAAAGGAAGCAAGTCACAAACCGAAGGCAAAAAGCACCGACCAACCAAAAGAAGCAAGATACGATCAAAAGGCAAAAAGCACCGAGGAACCTAAGGAAAAACAGAAAATGAGAGTAAAATTTGTAGAAGTGGAGAAAAAGATGAGTTCTCCTGAAATAAAATCAAAAATAGATTTTTCAAAACAAGCTACGACAAATTTTTCAAAACAAGCAAAAATCGATTTTTCAAAACAAGCAAAACCAGTTATAGCTACATCTTTGGGAACAGGTACATCGAGCAAAAATACAGGTGCAAAAACCAGCCAGAAGAAATCAGCACAGAAAGGTAGCAACAAAATATTATTGGTAGGACTACCAGTTGTCTTGATAGGCACTTTAGGTGTGATTACAGTACTGTCTATCAGATCCTGATGGTTATGTTCTGCAGAATCACAACCTCTCAAAATGTACTGTAATTAGTCTTAATCTACAATAAAGTTTAGAATATTTTACTAAATATAAAATATCATAGTATGTTTTTGAGAATTATAGTAATCTGCAAATTTATACATATTACAATAAAATGAGGTTAAGTCAAAAACCACACTGATATAATCTATGTATTGTATCACAACCGGTTTCAATCTTTCCAGATCATTGACAAGTGAACTACAGTGTGTTTTTACTTAACAACCTTATTATGATTAACTTCCACAAAGTAAAAGCCTCAAATTTCAAAAATATAATAAAATTGTAAACTGACTTTTTGTCTGTGCGTTAATCTCCACAATCGCTGAATCAATTTGGAAGTAGTTTTCAGTGATGTATTCACTTGAAAACAATTAGTTTGGGCTAACAAACATATAGGCCTAGTGTTTGTTGCATTTAAATCTGTTTACAAATAAAAAATATGTCTCAATTTTAATGTGCAAAACGCGCGCATATGTGGTAACTGTGCGCTGTGTTTGCAAAACCCAAACAGAAAGTATGTATAAACACGCTTGAAAGTCTATGGGAAAAAATTGTAGCAGAACATCAAGGAAGGTACAATGGTCCCCCTGTGATAGTGGTCTTAGTTGATCAGGAATTAAATAGCGTTGACATTGTATCTGCGTACTGACGATGATCGGCCACAACGAATTTTTGAAACACACCTTGCTTAAGATGCACTGCAATATCCTTTAATTTATCGCCACAGCGAAGACGGGAACAGTTTTCGAACTATGCGTTACAACGGACAAAACTCGTTGTAGGTCTTGAGTTTAAATTTGCAATTAATTTTGTAAGTTTGAATAATATGGACTTGCCGGGAGTTAAAGCCAAATGTAGGTCACGAGATCAGCATGTATACGCGGGCGGTCTGTTATCGGGTAGAATTAAACTTTTGGACCCTGCCTGTCTGAAAAGGATTGGGAACTTATAAAAATTACTTAAAAGATTCCTACGGGAAGCCAAAATCCAAGATTTGAATAAAAAATAAAAATCTTCGGGAAATGCATTACGCTAACGGCGGGTGTATTTACTGCAAGATTAGATATTAAAAAATCATAAAGTTACGTAAGATACGAGCTTTCAAAGAATGAGAAAATTTTCAAAATTCCTCTAATTTAAAAAAGAAAAGGTTTTTTAGGCTTTTCTTAAAAAGGCCTAAAATAAAGGTGAAATAAGTTTTAGCGAAATTTTGTCAGATAAAAAAGTTAATGGTAATTTATAAAGTTTAAAGGATAAAAGAGTAAGTTAAAAATAAAGTTTTTTAAATTCTAAGTAAAACAAGTTTTAGTATTGATAAATGTAAATTATAATGTAAAAGAAAAACTAGAAAATTTATAAAAGGAAAAAGGTGATAGAATTTGCACCTTTACAGCTAATTAAAAATTTAAACTCAAACTTTTAACAATTCAGAATAGTAAATAATATGTAAGTGAAGTAGTTATGTAAAAATAATCCAGTATTTGAAATATGTTTCGGGAGTAAAGTAAAACCCTAGTTTGTGAAAAATCGTTGAAGTCCCTAACTCCACAGCAAGACAACCAGAAGCAGAAATGAGATGAAAATCCGGCTAGTGAATGAAAACCAATGGACAAGAAAAGTGGAAAAAGAAAAACCGAAAGAAGTGTAAAATTAAGACTTTTCCGGGAAAAATCGCCGCGGAAAAACGCGCGCGGGTCGTGTACGCGAACCAGGAGTCGTACGAACGTCACTCGAGTTCGTGTGGAAAGGTAACAACGAGCTGAGGAAAATGATGTCAGTTTCAGGAAAATCGGATAAAACCTGGAAGGGTTACATGGAAAAAGGATTTCCATAGCACAAAACTGAGGGAAGCCAGATAAGAACGCAAGACAGTAGAGGGGAGGTCCAAAGACGAGACTGATGGAAGGAGAACAGGGTGACCAGTTTACGAAAAGGGGCGTACTCAAAGAAACAATAGAAACTTAATTAAAACAAAGGCTAAATCATGTTACAAAATTATGAAAAAATTATAATAAAATTCAGGGTGAAAAGTTACGTAAACTAGTAGTTTGAAATTGGCGAAAAAATGGATTTTAAAGCATTTTCGAAATACAGTGGTAGAAAGCTTAGGTTGGCAATGAAATAGTGCCGAAAAACCTTATATAAACGATTGCTCGGGGAAACTCGGGATGCTTAATATTTTTACGATGTAAGTTGACGCATCGAGAGCAGATACTTGTTTTTTATAAAATACTTTAGCGTGCTAGAAGCTGAGTATTTTCTTCGTTAAACGTTAAAATTTTATAACAAGTAAGAAGATACGGCATTGCGGTTATCATCTGGGATGCAGCAATAGACACCGCATTAACTCTACAAGGACTTCAGTGGCAACTTAGTCTATACAAGTTGGCCTAACTTGGGATTTCTGGAAGAAAAACATAGCCTACAGGACAGCTGATACATGGAGTGATTCGTATAGCTTCCAGACAGGACTCCAGGACACCACCAGGCAGCCACCAGGACATGCAACTGTAGCTACGAGGGAATAGACGAACCGGGATAGCAGACACGGCATCACCACATCCATCTTTAAGAAGACATCCATCATACATCCAGACAACCCTACAGGACACCACCTTCACTCACAAGACAACTCTATCAGCACGCAGAACATCTGTAGCTCGTCATCACTAGACAGCGTTCGCGGATTTCACCACAACGTCGCGACGCCTGGACAAGTGTGAAAAGGTCGGTAGAAGCGTAAAATACGTTAGTCCCCATTAAATTGCCTGAAGTAAATTCAAATAAATTTATTTTAAATACTGGGTTACTTAGGATGTTAGATTAAGAAATATTGGTAATTAATTAAAGAAGTAAATTCATTAAATCGTAAATTCAAATTTTCATTAACGTATAAATTAAATTCAATTGAGTAATAAAATATTAACATAAATTATAATAAATTAAAAGATTAGTTCTGCCTTATAGTTTTAAAAAGTTATTATTTTATTTGAGAAGAAAGTTATTATTTGGTTTTATTTGGAAAATATTAAATACAAGAATTTTGTTTTATGTTTAAAATTAGAAAAAGGAAATTATTAAACTTTTATTTTGTTTTATAGAAGGTTATTATTTACAAAAACACCTAATATTCAAATATCCCAATAGTTTATGAATTTTAGATTAAGAATTGATAAAGTGAAATTTCATAAAATAATTGCAAGCACAAATAAGCAATTTACAAGGTTAGTTCCAGTGTACTCACTCTTCAGAGGTTTACAAAAAGTAAAATTATTAACTTGTGTTCTTACTGAGCTAAAATTAAAAATAAATTACTGGAAGTATAAAGTAAAGTTTTTTTTGTCAGAATAGTCAGTGAACTGAATATTCGACACATAGTTATTTCACCTAGGCCGAACAAAGTGAGATTGCCTATAAGACTTCCAGTAGGTGGAAATAACTTATTCTCCAACGAAGAATTCACAATTATTCAAAACAAAGGTTGTTCATTGTAGAATTGGCGCTGCCAGCGTGAAAAACGACGCGTTGCAGTTGTGGCCAAAACAAATTATTCTACAACTTAATTCCTCTAGAAAAGAATATTCGTTGTAGAATTGGCGCCCTTCGGTGTTGGCCGATTTCACTTGTGGTTAAAAAGTTAACCAAAAGTAAAAATAGGTCAAAGAACTAACGTAAAATTATTTGTGCTTAAAACTGTGTATGTTAGCTTTAGAATTGTGTTTAATATTAAGCCATACTACTGCTATTTCCCGTGTCTGAAATATTTCCCGGTTTCGTGTCGTATTAAGGTTCAGAGGGGGAGTGAAAATTAAACAACTAATAATAATTAACCAGTATATTAAATTTGTCGCGGTAAAATCGGAAGCTTGGGGGGCGTAGGCCTAAAAAATAGGTGTAAAATTAATTAAGAATAATTGGGAGTTTTCCGACGCGACAGATAAAAACAAATTTAAAAAGTTTAAACAATTAAACATAATTAAAACAAATTTTAAACAAGCAATAAGTTAAAATGGCGGATAAGGCGATGAAAGAGTTTTTCGAACAATACAAAAAGGATAAGGAAGAAAGGGCGAAGAAAGATAAAGAAGAACTGGAAGCCAGGCGGAGGGAAAAACAAGAAGAACTGGAGGCCAGGCGGAAGGAACAACAAGCCGAACTGGAGGCCAGGGCGAAGAAGGAAAAGGAAGAAGAGGAACGCAGGCGGAAGGAAAAATTAGAAGAACAGGAGGCCAGGCGGAAAGAAAAACAAGAAGAGTGGGAGAGGAAAGAGGAACGAAGACGGCTCAAGGATGAAAAAATCCGGGAAGAAAAGGCAGCAGAAAGGCTACAGCGAGAGAAGGAGCAGAAAGAGTTATACCAAGTTATTTCTGGAAAGCTGGGAGACCTGGAACGAAGCCTGGAGGAAGAAAGCGTGAGGTGTAAGGAACAACACACCAAGGGAGAAGAGAAGATTAGGGAAATTGAAGGCGCTATCCATTTTCTGGAGGAAACCACAACCACCATAAAAGACAGCGTAGACAAAGGGTTCAGAACAATGGAAAGTCGGGTGCAGAGCGTTGAAAAGAAAATAGGAAACGTGATAAGCCAGGGAAGTGGGAGTAGGAATGTAGGAATTGTAATGCCGCGGTTTGACAGCGAAGTAAATAAAATTGAATTTTGGGGAAATAGTAAAGAGAGGCCGAAACAATTTTTAAGAGAGATAGAAGGGTTAATGGACGAGTTGAATCCTTATTTAGAAGATAGGGAGAAAATAAAATTCATAAGACGCCATCTAAAGGGATACGCACTCGAATGGTTTAATATAACAGATCGCGAAGAGATGAAGTATGCCGAGTTTAGGGAGGCTTTTTTGAGTAATTACTGGTCGCTCCAAAAACAAAAAGCGGTCAGGAATTATATAGAAAATAATAGGTATGTAGAAAGGGGAAACGCTAGCAGAACCGAATATTTCTGTATGGTAGTAAATAAAGCGCGAGATTTAGAACCCCCCCTACCTGAAAGTTTCCTTGTATTCACGGTGATGCAACATTTCAGCGAGCAAATAAGATTAGCCAGCATAGGTAAACCTAGCGAAACCATTCAAGACGCGATAGATTTCTTAAATAATGTAGACATGATTGAGGAAAATCGGCGAAGTAGACCCCAGGACGCTCAGGAAACGGAAAACAGGCATAATTTCACACCTCGGAATAACCCACCAATCCACAGATCCTATGCTCAAAACCCAAGTAACTCTAATCACCCAAACTCCAATAAACCACGTCCTTCCAACTCAAATCCTAACCAGAAGCCGAAAAACTAAGAAATGAGGTTCTGACAAAGGATGGATTTTTTCGGAATGACAGGGCCGATGAAAAAACAAAAAAACAAAAAAATAATACTAAAAAATTAAATACGCGTGTAAACACCGAAAAATTAGGAAATAAAAAAGTTACTCCT
>JAGFPH010009384.1:0-11739 GCA_018207615.1 Philaenus spumarius | reverse complement strand
TAACTTATTCTCCAACGAAGAATTCACAATTATTCAAAACAAAGGTTGTTCATTGTAGAATTGGCGCTGCCAGCGTGAAAAACGACGCGTTGCAGTTGTGGCCAAAACAAATTATTCTACAACTTAATTCCTCTAGAAAAGAATATTCGTTGTAGCGTAGATAACACACAATTATTGCGCTTAAATTAAATCGCAGGCACAGCTAGTTATAAGTAAATGTATACTAATTGTTTTACTTCCTCTTCAATTTCAATTTTTTTTTCACTAAAAATCTTGTAAAAATTAATTAGACAAACAAAACTATTTTGCAACTTTTGTCGCTTCTTGTGTTTTTTACCCGATTTTTGGAAACCTATGTGAACAGAGTTATTTCTACAATATTTGTAGATTAGAATAACAAAATAAAATCATACTTTTTAGAAATTCACATTCGCTAATCCATACAAATATTTTAATATTTAACTAGGAACACACAGAGATGAATATTCAATTATGTTATAAAAAACTTTTTCTTTTCAATATATATTTGCTAACTTTACTTACCAATGATATCAAACGTTATTTGCCTATCTTTTCGGGACCCATGTCGGCGAGCCCTTAATTCTTCTTCTTTTTGTGTGATGTGTTCTCTTTCCGCTTGCGACAGCCAGACAGAACTGGATGAAAAGTAATCACTCTCATCATCAATAACTCGAGTCCGTTTTTCACTGTAAATTAGAAAGAGATAGTTTTTAGATAAAATAAAACCTGAACACAAAATCTCACAATAAATAGTTATAGTTTGGTTACTGTAGCCCGTGCATCACTGAGGATGGCGACATTGTCGTTGAAACGCGTTTGAGGTTAGTAAACGTATTTATTGTGAGATTTTGTGTTCAGGTTTTATTTTATCTAAGTTACTTTCTCACAAGTCAAGCTCATTAGTTATTTATAGATAGTTTTTAGTTTATAGGCAACTTTATTTCATATGCAGGTAGTGTTATTTTTACATCCCTTCTTAAAGTTGCCAATAACTTTGTGAGAGAATTAATAATCATTCTTAAACTAAATGCATACTTGAATAATTTTTTAAGTTTTTACAGTATTCAATTTAAATAAATAACATTAAAAATAATGTCATAATTATTAAAGTGTTACAGTTGTCCAACTGTTTGTTTTTTGTCCAACTGTTTACAAAAAAAGCACAATTTTTTCCATGATTTAAAATAATGTTTTGGTCTTCGAAACTCATTTTGTACTACAGTAGTTTAAGTAATTGTTGAATTAACACATTTCTCTAAATTAAAATAACACAAACATAGATTACACATTTTCCCCCTTTTACTGACAGATTCTTGAACAGTAATTAAAATAATTTTTACTTTTGCAACTTAAACAAATAAAAGAATCTGTTACGTCTTCCAGAAGTCTGCACAGGCATCACCATCTCTTATTGCGCACTAGTTGTTACAGCAGCTTCTAAAGCAATGTAGCAGATTGGCCATTTTATGACATCATCAAGACGATTGCACCACAAAATAAAATTTTGATTAAACTAACACTTTCTATAACCAATGAACTTTTATTATAGGCCTACTAATTGATTTTCAGACTAGTAAAACTATTATGTGACTCCATTCAGTTTTGAATTATTATTTAACAATAAACTAGATTTTGATGTCACATGTAACAATTGATTATGGTGTTATAACAGTTGAAATTAGTTTTTTAATGAGACATATAAACTAAGGTTAAAAAGAATTTTAATAAAAACATCGCATTAGAAAGACGTACAAAATATAATGTGAAACGTGTCCCAACTAGGCACTACAAAAGAAAATATTGCGTCTATAATTTAATGATTTAATTAAGTTATAAGATATAATTTAAAGTTATTTGTTCTAGATTGTTATATTCACCCCTCAAGGTACTCTCAAGTATTTCACTTTCACTATGAATATAACGCACAATGTTAGTCACTATTATTAAGTTGTAATTATGTATCAGCCTTACATCACTATTTTTTATTTCACAAAGATAAGTTCCTGTATTGAAGATGGCTCTATTTGTATAATTTATACTTAATAAGGTTACATTCTCAAACAATATAGCCTATCTTTACATCTCAAAGACTATTTCCTTAAAAATATAATTTCTTTAGGACAACTATTGTTTATATACTTATTTACGATGAAAGTTATCATTGTAACACATACACACACACACCCAGACACAATGATGTTATTGAGTCACAAGGTAAAACATAACACGCTCTCCTCCTCTAGGTGGCAGTATTCCACAAAACTATGCTTATCTTTAATTTATTTATGTGAAAAACAATTTTTTAAATACATGTTTTGTATATAATTATTATATCAAGTTTTATTTTATTGTCTTAGTAATCTTTCTCAAACACATTTTGTAAGTTTTATTTAGTTTCATCAAATATTTTATTTTAATTTTCCGATACAATATTTTTATTTTAAAAACAAAACAAAAATTATAAAGGCCACACTTCTTAAAGTTAGATATGTTAAATTATTTTGCCTCAGCTTGTTATGCAGTTGGAAATGGATTTAAAATACTAAGAAAACTAGATTCATTTCTAAAAAGAATCTGTACCTAGTGCGATCATATTCCAAAAGCCTATTCCTTTGTTCTATAGCAGCATCCCATCCAGTCGGTTTTTGATCCATGAGCTTTTGAAGCAATTGACTAGATTGTTTTGTACCAGAATTTATAAAGTCCTGTTCTTCTCTAGAACATACCTAAAAAAAAAAAAAAAAAAACACAGTACATAAAAGATAAATACATTACATTACAATTAATCAGTGACAGTCCACTGCTTGATACATAACAAATTAAATAAATAACTTACCAGGTTTCCACAGAACAAACAAGGGCCGGATCCTTCTTGTTCACAAACAATGCGTCCACATTTAAGGCAGTTGTTGATCAGTTTATGTTTGCTAGCTTGACAATCACACTTTTGACGACCTGAAAGTTGTTCACAATTTATTAGAAATTTATATGGAAACTTTAAGAAACATAATATAAAGGGTGTGAAAACCGCCCCGTATTGTACGTTATACACAGGGCTGCCCCGAGGGCAGGATGAGAAGTACGGTCTCCCCAAACGCACGGTGGGAGGGGTGCCAAAAAATAATGAAATTTGCAATCAGTTAAAATAAAATTTAAATAAAATAAAAATTATGTGTGCGCCCTCAAATTCTTACTTTTACAATTAATTACAAGTAATTGTTATTTACCAACAGTTATTATTGCATTCAATTAATATAAGGGGAGGGGGGCTACATTTAACTGTGAGGGAACGATTGAAACCGAAACAACTGACCTAATGAATATATGGTAACACTGTCCGGTATGTGCGCCGGATCCCTCATTGCAGTTGTTTGTAGACATCAGAAAGCAATGAGCAATGTTGATGTTTTGATTTTTTAACCTAAAATATCGCTTTCGATTAAGATTCGTGTCTTGTGTGATTATTGGAATAGAACATGTATGTCTATTCATGTACATTTTATTTTTAATCTTAGAACTAGTTTGTGATCAATTGAGTGCAAATCAAACTATTATATTCAAATTTTAAACAGCCTTTTTTGAGGTGTAGTTAAACATCGCAAGTCAAACAAAAACTATCCGGCGCAAAAGCAAAAATTAGCACAAGAAAACAAATTGTTGAAAAAAGTGCCGAAGCTGAGAACGTACTTTTCTACTTCTGTTCCTACAAATTCCTTCTCTGCCAACTTTTTTGAGTACAACTGAGTAGTTCAAATGAAATGAACTTATTTCCAACATAGCACACAAGTTGGATCTTTCATCAGAAATTAAATTAAGCTTAGCAGCTTCATCTAGTGAGACGTCAGAACTATGTGGCGTCATCCCAGTGCCATCCTGTACTGACACTGGTAATACTGATGATAATAATTAACAAACTGTTACCAAATATTTTTCTAAATAGGCCATTCTGAGAAAGGCTGCAGCAACCCCTCTACTTGGCCGGAGTGCCTTAAAAAGAGGAAGAGAGATGAGATTGATTTAAAAGGAATGCTACATCTACTAAAGCTAATCAGATATCCAAAGAACGTAAATATACATTTTCCAATTACTTCCTACATAGATGTGCTGAAAAGTTAAGATAACGTTGGTTGGTTTACTCTAGGCCTGTGCGAGCCTGGATTTTTGAGTTCGAACCAAGCTGAGCCAAACTTTTTTAATAAAGCTCACGAATTCAAGCTTTTGACGAGCTGAGTTTTTTTACTATTTACTTAGGTGTAGTACTAGGAAACAATCGGTGATTAAATCGATAAATACTTAATTTTAACTCCATTAGAGTAAACAAGTAGGCCTATATAGGCAAGATAACATTACAAAAAACATATTACACACATACCTACCTATGAAATGAAGACATAATAATTAATTAATTAATTATCACTTCTTACATTCTTGATAAGTTGTAATACAACTTATATTGAACCTTTGTGCTTTTTGAACCTTTACTTACTTGTCCAAATGCTGAGTTGTAGTTGTATCATAAACATAAAATAATTTCACCCTTTGTTACAGATTTGTTGAAACACTTTGAGTGTTCACATTCAACAAAACTGTTTTGTTCGTTACTTAATAAACTACCTTTAATTTTTTATAGAAATACTTAATTTATCACCCTTTGTTTCAACCTTTGTTTGTTATTTAACTTCAAAGTTATTGTATTTTACATAGTTGTGGAGGTCACAAATGTTACTGAATTTACGTCAAACAATAAAACTGCCGAGTTTACAGTTTCGTCTTTGTTTGAACGGTAACAGGTTATATTCGGTGCCTGATTCGTTTGGATTTTAAAGTGGCCAATGGATAAAACTCAACTGACCGATTTTATACTGTCAGTAAGGAAAGACAATGTTAACATGGGAAACACAAACATGTAACACGTACGAAATAATAACCAAGTTAAACAGGCCTTGATTTAATCATGTTGAAAAAAACTAAATCTCGAGTAAATAAAATATTTGAAAAAGCTGACTCTGGTTTCAGTCGACATTAATAGACAGAATAAGATTCAATATTACATACTATAGAGGGCAAACTATCGTGCAGAAAATAATATACCGATAAAAATGCCCTACGTTCATAAAAGTGGAATAATTAATATTTGATTTGCTTGTGAGCAGTGGCAGGGTAATTTTGTTGGCAAAAAAAAATATGAAAGACAATAAAACCTATTATTGACGAATACATAGGCAACGATAAACCACCGCTACATTTCGGCACTTTTCGTAACGAGAACGTAACTTTTACCAACTTTCCTATCACGATGTTATTCTTTGTTACTTTTCAATATTATTTTTGTATTACTTTATAATTTTTTTCATGTCACTTTTTGGCAAATTAATAACTACTGTTTTCGTAAAGAAAATACAGCTATTTCGTACTCGCACTAAATGACGAAAGTAATAGATTCTGTTGTCACCTATTACCGCGGTAACAGGCAACAGCAGAACAGTGATCATTGCGTTATTTTCCTTGTAACGTATCGTAGTACAATAGTTCAGTCAGCTGCGAATTCAATCGTTTCTTCACCTTTGTTCTTTACTGCTGCGTGCATCATCTTCATACCTTGCAGTATTTATTTTTAGCTCTTCAGTAGACGATGAAATATGAGCAGGATGGGAATGTTTGTTAAGGAAAATAAATAAATACACTCAAATTTTTTCAAGCTTTTTATATTTCCTGCCGAGCAGAATACTAAAAAGCTCGGTGTTTGAGTACTTACTCGCACAGACCTAGTTTACTCTGTGAAAAATGGTTCTATATTTTGTTTTTGCTGTATATTGATTTTTGAGTCCAAATCTACATCACAGCTTGGCAAAATCAATGCTGGATCTAATGATTGGAAGCATGCTGCGGATCACCTTTGATTGTTCGATTATAACCGATTGATTTTTGGTTTTCCATAGTCAAAATATTTTCAGCAGGTCCACAATAACAATCCATAATGGCAGACATAGAAGGTATATTTTGTGAGCAATGCCTAGTTGGTGATGGGCGAACTAAAGGGCCATGTTTTTTGCTCGTCTCAATTTTTTTACTTTACGTAGTTTACATTGTGAAGGCAAGAGTTTAGGCTGCTCTTCAATCTGAGATATGGCAGAACTTGTAGAAGGAAGAGGATCTATACATGAACTTGGCTGTTCAACAAGGATTAGGAGTAGTAACAGGATTCATAGGAATGAGAGTGTGTAAAACGTTTTCTCCCTCATCTGAAACTCTTGTTGTTTCTAGATTAGTAAACAAACAGTAAGCAATTTCGTTGAGTGTATTAGGAAAATCACTATCGATTTTAAAATTGTTTTTATTTTACAATGAAAATATTTACCTGATTCATCTCACTAACTTATTTACATGAATTATTACACTTTTATATTATTGATACCGTTGTAAATCGGTAATTGCCCCGGTTGGGGTAAATAATTGTTTCTGTGTTTGTCTCTCAATCGGGAGTACCTGGGGTGATGTATTTGTACCTTTTGAAAGCTGTCACATGATAAGGCCCTTTAATTTGTTTTCCTTCTAAATTGCAAACGTAATACGTTGATTTACCAATAATATGATGGATTTTATATGGTCCGCTGAATATTTCGAACAGTTTACATGTTTCTCCTGATGATGCGTTTGATAATGAAACATTCTTAATTAATACTAGATCGCCAATATTTAAAATGGTTTGTTTGAGTTTTGAATTTAATTTTGATGCTCGTTTTTCTTGTTTGATATGTATTTTTTGTTTTGCTAAATATAATTTTGTCTCCAGTGGTATGTCCGTGGTATAATTATTTGTAATATATGGTTCCCAAAATCTGACGTCTCTCTGACCTAGATATAGCTCGTTAGGCGTAAAACCAGTGGTCTCATTATGTACCTCATTTAGCATGATATTTATATCCACTATGCAACGTGCCCAATTTTTGTGGTTTAAAGAGCAATATGTCCTTAAACATCACTTAACTTCACGTATCGGCCTCTCTGCCATATTTGTTTGTGGGTGATAGTATGGGTTAAAAATGGGCTCTATATTTCGTTCTAATAAAGCTCTGCTCCATGCTCGACTACGAAATTGAGTCCCGTTGTCGCTTTGAAGTCTTTTAGGAGTTCCATATATGGGAAAATGTAATTCTAATAATTTCTTTAAAATTGTTTTGGTGTTTGCACATCTCATAGGATATAATTTTACGAATTTCGTAAAAATATCTAGTACAATCAATATATATTTAGTTCTTCCTATACTGGTTGGAAGTGGCCCTATAATATCCACAGCTGTTTGATCGTTTTTTCCTGTACAAATAATGCCCTTTGCTACTCCTGTTAAAGGGTGGGGGTTACATTTACATTTTTGGCAAGAATCACAGGTGGCGAGCGTTGTTCTAATGCGCCGTCCCATATTTTTAAAAGTAAAACTTTCTCTGAGTATGTTGAAACATTTGTTTGCCCCACAATGTAAGTAATATGAATGACATTCCCATATAAGTCGATTTATGAGATTCTCTGGGACTATTATCAGCCATTGTTGATTTAATTTTTTGTATAAAATGTTGTTATGTAGGCTATATATTCGTTGTAAATTGGGATTATCGGTTGGATCCTCTAAATTTTGAAGAATACGAATAATGGGCAATAATTTTTGATCTTTTGCTTGATGTGTCGCAAGGTGGCTTAGTTCGAATTTTAAATTTGGATCTTGTAAACGTTGAATATAGGTTATAATTAATTTAGATTGGTCCTCTTGTGGTATGGTAGGCTTCTGTGGTGGCATTCGGCTTAAGGCATCGGCAGTGCAATTCTCACTTCCCTTACAGTGTTGTATTTTAAAATCATAGTCTTGTAACGCCAGAATCCATCGTGTTAGGCGTGCACTTAACAGTCGACAAGTTTTAATAAACGTAAGCGCATGGTTATCAGTTACAATTGTTAAATCTGTTCCATGGATAATATAGCGAGTTTTCTGGAGGCAATATAAAATTGCTAGAAGCTCTTTTTCCGTGGTGGTAAAACGTTTTTCTGCTGGCTGTAATGCCCTGGATACAAATACGATAGCCCGTTTCTCTCCTTGTGGATTTATTTGGTATAAATGCCCGCCTATGGCGTAGTCTGATGCGTCAGTTTGTAAAAAGAAAGGTTGATGTGGATCTGGATGGTGTAAAATTTGAGTTCGTAGAAAGAGTTGTTTAATTTTCATGAAAGTTTGCTCGTCAGCTGAGGTCCAATGGAATTTCACATTTTTTGAGGTTAGCCGAAGAATAGGTTTGATGGTTTCTGAAAATTTGTCTAGAAATTTATTATAGTAATTAATACATCCGAGAAAAGATTTTAATTGTTTTCTTGATTTAGGAGTGGGGAAATTTAAAATTGGTTTTATTTTATTATCATCCATTTGTATACCTGTTGACGTCATTGTATAGCCAAGAAAGGGAACAGAATCCCTGCAGAAAAGGGATTTTGAAAATTTAACAGTCATATTTGCGTCAGATAATTTTTGGAAAATAATCGAAAGATGTGACAAATGACTCTGGAAATCTGGGGATATGATACATATATCGTCGATGTATATTAGGGTGAAGGATTCTACACTGTCACCAAAAACTTTGTCCAATGCTCATATTAGTGCCGCTTGTGACGTAGAAATTCCGAACGGAGTGACAGTATATTGATAAGTTCGACCTCTAAATTGAAACGCCGTGTACTTTCTTGAATCTGTGGATAACGGTATTTGCCAGTATGATGCAGTGAGATCGATTGTGCTCAACCACTTACAATCCCGACCTTTGGCCAATAACTCGTTAACGCTACGATTCCGTTCAAAATCTGGGGTTGTAATCGCATTAGCCTTACGCGCATCTAGACACAGCCTTATTTCACCGTTCTTTTTAATGATTGGTATTATGGGATTTATGAAATGGCTATTCGATGGTTCTATGACCTTTATTTCTAACATCCTATTTATCTCACGTGACACGGCTTCCTGGTGTATCAAGGGTACTGGATACGTTTGTCCTTTAAATGTGTAGTCTTCTTTTATTTCTATTGAGTGCGTATATTTAGTGCAAAGTCCAGGGTTATCCGAGAAAATTGTTTTGTATTGTAAAAGTAGTGATTTTAATTTTACCCTTTGCTGTGGTTCCAGATTCATATTATCTTGTAATGCATTGTCGATTATAGATTCATTTAAAATTATTTGTTTATTTTCTGTGCCACATTTTGAGTTATAATTTACATTCATATTATCATCATGAATATTATTATATCTTTCATCATATTGATTCATATATTTATTAGTGATGTAACACAAAATTCCTTCATTAACGACATTTTCAAACTTTCTTACGATTATTTTCTTATTAATTTTCATATTTATTATCTTCGTGTGAAAGTTTATAACCGACTCTGTGATACTAATCCAATCCATACCTAGAATAACGTCTTTAATTAAATTTGGCACTATTAAAGCATGTAACCATAATTCTTCGGAATCTATTTTAATTTTTACCATCACAATTCTGGCGACTCTCCTAGTTTTACTACCCACCGCGGTGTGTATCTGTATATTTGTGGTAGGTAATTCTTCGTACTTTCCCATAGAATCTTTGTTCTCCCGGAACCACTGTTCGGACATACATGTAACGTTGGATCCAGTATCGATTAGGGCATATGCACTCTGTTTTCCGATTTTAATATTTATCTCCGGACATTGTATGAAGTTAACATCTGGTTTATTTGGCAACTCAACCTCGTCTTCTTCTAAAAGAAAATTTCTGTCGCAAAACATATTACTTATTGTAAAATTTGGGTGTGATACTAATCCAGACATAAATTTTAGTGGGTTAGGCCTTATATTTCCAAGGACATTGTGTGGCACAGGAATAATGTCATCGAGCTTCGCATAGTCTGGAAAAATGATATGGTTCGCGATCTCGTGGCCAGTGACACATTCTGCGCTCAGCAGTTTTCCTGCTGGGTCACCACATTTGGTGAACTTGTTTCTGGACGACTCTTGGCTTGAATATTTTCTGCTACCGTGTGGCAAACGTTCACCTGTTCCTGTGTTGGATATCTGGTATTCCTGGGTCCGTTCTGTCTTGTTTGGTCTCTATTATTTTCTGGTCTTATATTTTGATAAAATCCTCTATTGTTATTGTGTGGTCGAAAAGGAGGTGATGTGTGAATATATTGGTTATTTCTTTGGGGGTATGGCCCAACTTGGTGTCGTGGGAATGGAGGTGGGGGTCCTGGTGGGAGTTGAAAATGTTGGTGGTGAAAAGTTTGAGATCCACGATGATTAGATGGTGCTTGTGAAGGTCTGTAAAGGAATGGTGTTGGTCCTGGTCTCTGTTCTCTGAAGTTAGGTCTAATTGACGGTTGGGAAGGTGAATATGGATGGTGTATTTTTCGCGCTCTTATGTTCGCGTCTTTGAGATCTTCTCTTTGCAGCAATAACTCAAATTCAATAATTGAGTCAATCCTCTGAACACGTCTCGCATCTTGCACTATATCCTCATAATGTTCGGCTAAACAGGTGACAATTTCATCCTCCGTCAAGGGTGGTCGTATCGCTTTCAAAGTAATAACCCTTTCTGTAAAGTACTCAGACCGACTAAGGGTACCATTTGGCCTATATCTTTCCACTTCCATTCGTTGTCTGATCCCTCTCTGCACTTCCCTGCTCCAATATTTGGCTTCGAAAACCTTTCTAAAATCTTCCCAATTACGTACATCATTTTTGACTAAGGCAAACCAACGTGAAGCGTGGTTCTCTAAGCACATCTCAATTTTGTCTATTAGATTTTCTGTGGCGTCGAGGTTGTTGTTAATCGTTCTTCTCTTTTCGTAAAACCTTTGTATCCTCCGAAGATGTTCTGTGGGGTTCATTTCTCGTCCATGAAACTTAGGTACTGTGTTCTCTCCTATTCCAGAAATCTGACCACTACAGCTAACAGATATTTGGGGCGGGTAGTTAAATTGTTTTTCCATTAATTCCTTTTCTATGTCCCTAATTTTGGTATTGTGATCTCGGACGTTCAGTTCGATTAACTCCAGCTGTTTTCTTTGTCCCGCCATGACTTTCCTTTCTTTCTCCATGTTATTCTCCAATCTTCCCTCTAACTCCTGACATCGCTGGTTGACTATCCGTTCATTTTCAGTGTTCGTTTTCTCTTCTTGGCAGGACAGCAACTTCTGTATCCTTTCTGTTTGGTGATCCAACTGTATCTGGACCTGTTCTTGAGTTTTGATGGTGACTTTATCTAAATCCACCTGGATGTCCTCTCTCTGGGCCTGGAGTTCGCTTCTCCATTCTTTGCGACTAGTTTCTCTCTGCATATCCAATTTCTTCTGTAGATCTTCCTCCAACTGGTTCATTCTATTCTTTAATTCATCCTGTACTGAATTTAGGTGTTTTTTCACATCTGTCACATTTTGGTTGATAATATTTTGATTTTGTTTATTTTTCTCCAGCTGTTTTTGTATATTTTCTTGATTTTGTTTATTTTCCTCCAGCTGTTTTTGTATATTTTCTTGATTTTGTTTATTTTCGTCCTGAAAGGCATCGAAACGTTGCAGTAATATCTCCAACCATGGGGGTTGAATTTCAGATTGAAATATGTTTCCCGTTTCTGATTCCATGGTAGTGTCGGTATTATGATGGTACTCGGTATCTTCGCTGACAGGACTTGCCCGAGGGTTGGG
>JAGFPH010009383.1:34941-47509 GCA_018207615.1 Philaenus spumarius | reverse complement strand
CTTGTAACTCCTAGGCCTACTTGTTTAGATCTTATTAATAATGGTAATTCATGACTAGGAACTGGATTCGTACACATTGATAGACTTGTAACTCCTAGGCCTACTTGTTTAAATATTATTAATAATGGTAAAAATAATAATTTAAAAAAAAATTAATAAAAATTCGTTCTTGTACATAATATGATTTAAGTTTTTTATACTATTGTTTAAATAATAAAAGTTTAAAACCTTTTTGAAATATTTTAATAACGTATAAATAACTATGTAGAAGATATTATCAGTTTTTTTTATTTATGACAGGTTTCTTAATTTTCTTAATTATGTGTAACCCCATTATTATTGTAGATTCAGTGGAAGTGGATTCGTTTGGCTTCGACTGCGCCCAAATAAAAACAATGAATTCATCTCTCTTTTTATAGAACTCAATATTGTAAAAGTAGGATATTTTTAATTTTATGTAATATAAATGGTTTGTTATATTTAATTTTAAGCAGGCTTGTTCTATTTTAATCGAAATTAAGACAGTGGTACCTTGAGGTACCACTATTTTAAATTGTATCAATGGAAATAGAAAAATTACTGGTAATATTGATATGAGTAGGGTTTTCGTCAGTTTTCTAACAGGAAGACGATTGAATAAATCCCTTAAAAACCAGTTTTTCAACTTTATTCTAGTTCTAAGATGATATAAAATTACAAAGTTTGCATTAGAGTATGTCATATCAAATATCTGGTTTTAATGCCTATGATTGAGGTAGCCGTTGTACATTGTCAACAAATTTAGAATGTTAGAAATTATCAAATGATTTAATGCAAGCATTGTATTTAAAGGCAGAGTTTTGTAAGATTAGTATCTCTCTCACTTCAACTATCCCCGTCTCGCTTTAACGTAAATCCGACAACCATGTGTGGTGGAGGGGGGGGGAGGGACAAACATAACTATTCAATTCGTGAATGTTTTATTGTACAATCTCTACATTATGTATTGAGTTTTTTTCAATTTAGATTAGTATTACGCTTTTAGTTATATTTCTATTGATATATATAGAATAGAATAGAACATATGCTTTATTAATGTTAACTTATTTCAGCAACATAGATTTTTAACATATTTTTTAACAATGGCTATACGGCCGTCTATTGATATATATATAATATATATATTATATTGACAAGTTATTCGTAAAGGAGAATATTCTTCAAATATGCACCCTTCAGTGCTTCTACATTGTTTTATCATTACCTCTGTGACTTATCAAAGCCCGCGGATAACCTAGTTTCTGTTAAAAAATGTTATCTAATAAAAACTATTTTATTTGTATATTTAATAAAAAAATTGGCTTTTAATCACGTGAAATAGGAAAACTAAATTTTTTTAGCGTTCCGTATCAAAAATAGAAAAACTGGTCTCTTTGTTGTCGGTCTGTTTTTCTCAGATATGGTTTGAAGAAAAAGACTGAAATTGGGCACAATGATAGTTAAAAATTAACCAAACAAAGAACTAGAGTTATGAATATAAATTTAGCAATCTTAGTGGCTGTTTTAGGGACCAACTGGGTGAAAATAAAAATCATATTTTTTTCCCTGGAAAAGAATATCTAGAACTACCTAAGAGGGAAGGGCTAGTTTTGTTAACATAAGAGTATTTGTATTTGACTATGATCTATTTCAAACAATGTAAAACATTAATGTAGGCCTACTTGCATAGACTTATTATTTATGATATTGTGTTTATGATGGTGGTTTTATGATATTTGTAAACCACTACACGAAGTGTCCAAACGAATGCATAAATAATATAATACAATAAATTATTGTTGCCAGGGCCGCTTTTCCGCTTAGGCAAGCAAGGCAAATGCCTAGGGCGCAAACGATTTGTGGGCGCAATCATTTGAGGCAAAATGACGGAATTTTTTTTATTTCTGGTTCAATGTACATTTTTTCACAGTAGTTTTAACAAACGGAGAACAAAAAATTAAAATTACAGCAAATGCACCCTCGCCTGTCAGCCAACGCCCAGCGAGTCATGTAGGCCTACCCATGCGTTGTGTTAGTGTGTGAAAGTGTGGGCATGACTGTGTGGACAGTGCAGTGCTGAGTGTACATCACCGTCATAGCAACAGTGGCACGAAGGAGAGTATTAGAGCATACACATTGGTCGGAAAAATAAACGATCGGTTTATTTACCGCTGACGATAGCTGTGCAGCCGCTCGCTGCCACTACAATCGACGGATTTTCCACCGTCTCCCCAGAAACAAACCAAATTTGACCAAATGCACGCCGAATATCCTTATTTTAGTATTTTTTTCGTAGAATACTATTCTTCCACCGCGTGTGCAGTTCGTCAAATTACGAAACCCACATTCTGAAATAATTGAAAAATGTTTCTTCATATAGTTCCTCAAATTAGGAAACAAAGTGTAGAATGCTCCAAAATCTTATCTTCTTTTATTGATTGGATAAACCTAAATAATTATATTTTTTGCTTTCTCTTCAAATGGCGAGAGTCGCCCTCTGTTCATATCAATAACACATCAAAAGAAATAATATTTTACAGAACACACTTTGTGATTGAAGTAGACACTTCAGTTTAATGCATCCCAATGAGCGTTTTAGACGGCGTCGGACATTTTACCGCTCTGTGTTCACACTTTAAATTGAGTGTGTGAACCGCGTTTTGTGAGCGGCGACGGTAACTAAGCCGCAGCCGACAAAAAAAAACGCTGTGTGTGATCCAGGCCGTAGCCTAATGTTTGCGGGCGCCGATCGAGACGAGACACTATTACAGATCTCCAATGGCATGAAGTGGCTCTAGTAGTTGTGGGGTGGGGCTTAACAGTTTGAAGTGCCTAGGGCGCTGGGGAGGATAAAAACGGCCCTGATTGTTGCAATTTCAGGACTAGGCCTATGTTGGTACCATGATGTTATTTTTGGTAATTTGATAATTGCTAGACGAAGAACCTCTAGGTTGGCAGAAACTGTTAAAACCTTTACCACTGAATCCAGTTACTTACACATAATCCAATAAATTAGGTAATTTCAGGACTGGTACCATGACGTTATTTGTTGTAAATTACTAGAATAGATACAGTAGAAAGATAATAATTTTTTTTAATAATAAATATAAATTAACTAATTGGTACCAGAAAGGTTGTCTGGCTATCTACCGGGTATCCAAAAGCTATCTATAGGTATATAATTCCTAAAAAATAAAACAGATTAGAGTGTTATAATAACTACATCAAAGATTAAGTAACGGTAAAGAAAAAAGTAGTTGTGATCTTTGGATCGATTTAAGAACCTTAAGAACAGTAGCCAATGCCTCTAACCATTCGGCCATTTCAGGTCTAGGAAACTTTAACGATTTGAGTACACGATTAAAATTTTTACACATTTACATAGTGTATAATAATCATTATACAATTATTATAGAATTTTATTTCTTAAAACAATATGTAGCCTAAGTGTGTTTATGCACACAAATGTTAAATATATTGTCTTGTATACCACATCTAGAACAAATTTCTTTAGCTTCTGAAAGGATTTTAGTAAAAACAATAATTTTCTAAAATTATTTACCAAGGTTAGGCTTTTACATTAATTTTACGTTTTAAAATCTTGTCGAGTGAAAATGTCTTGTTTTTTAATTTTTCCTCTTTTTGTGTTCAGATTACGTGAAAATCTTTCAGAATGTTGCTTTTATGCATTATGAGAATCTATATATCTAATTCCGTAAGCCCAAATTTTACAAAGAAATTGTGAGCGAATGGGAGGTGGAAGAAAGCTGGGAGAGGTTTAATTTTAACATGATATTTTGGGAAAAAATATTCATTTTTGTTAATTTTGTCTTGAAAAATTGTTACGGAATAAAATAATTCCCATTTAAATAGCACTTGAATATATAGGTGTAAATCAGGTGATTTTAGTGTTAAAAACAGCTGATTGCATATAAATTGGAAAATTCTGCTATCATAGCAACATCTGAATGTGCAGTTTTGTGAAGTGTTTTGTTATTTACCTGTGTTTTTGTTTCAAAGTGAGAATTAAAAGCTTATAGAATATATAGCCTATATATAGGGGCTATTGCCCCTACAAGAAACTAGTACAATGTCTATTTTTACATCTTTCATTTATAACTTTGAAAATTAAGTTTACCCTAACTGAGCTGTCAAAGCCCATGTATAGGTAATTTTTATGGTGATTTTATTATATATCCACAATAATTTATGACTTCATTATACATCCACTTTTTAGTCTATTTTAGCAAAATTTATCATAATTTTAGCTATATCCTATATCGAAGGAATTTTTTGGAATGTTGAAAAACATATCTATTTGAATATAATTTTGTAAAGGTTTTGCATTAGGGCTTTCAAAAATTAGAATTTTAAACTCTACTTTAAACATTTATTTACTAGCCATGCCCTTTGTCAGGAATGCATTATTCCTGGAGTATTATGATTTAATACTCTCTTACACTTTAATAGTATAAGTATAAGATCAAATTTCAAAGACAGCCAAGAAAAATGAAAAACCATTATCAAACCATTGTTATAACTTGTTTTAGCCTAATTGCTAAAAACTGTCAAATTTAGGTTTTTAAATAGTACCTACTGTATAAAGTAATTAGCTATGTTCAATTCACTTATGTTTGGCCATATTCCATTACAATTCAGGCCTAACTGAGTATTGAGATTGTTTTAAAATTATTTTAGTTTGCAACTGTATTGGACTAAGAAATTAGGGTATCGGAGTAGAATATTTTAAAATTTAGGCAATTAAACATATTAAAGACATGGTTTTATGCTTTAGACTTGGAATTTATGTCATGCATCAATTAAGTTCACACATCTGTTGAGGTTTCCAGTACTATGACATTTGTTTTGTTCTAGTTAATACATTTTTGAAATTTTATGTTGTCTGAATTTGTATTATACCTAGGCAATAAAATGTCGATTCCTATATCTAGGCTACCAGGTATCCTTCTCTAAATAAAAACAATCATCCGTAAGTCCGTAAGAAATAATGTAGGGCCTACATAGTACCTACTCATAAGTTTTTAAGTATACCCACAAATCTGTCTGCTTACTTAATAAACAATAACAAAATGTCAATAAGATATTTCACCAACTAATAGTTAATAGTTTTTATTAACACCTTATGCTAATGACAACCAAAATAAACATATTCTGGATATTTAGTCACATAACAGAGACCTGAACTTTTCCTGAACATGTATAGGTATAAATGCCCTGAACTTAAGCTGATGCAATTACTTATCAATGTATATAATATATCCAATTACCTATTATTATAACATAAAATATTGAAATATGTACTCTTTGTAAAGTTTTAGTTACTCAAATTTCAAATCCATCATGGCAACTCCTTATATTAAAAATCCTCAAGAGGGACGGACCACTGACATTTAAATCAAATGTTTAGCTAGAGTGTTAAAATTCGCCATCCAGCACTTAACTGTTAATAAGAAAATGGTTATTCTGGTAATTTTTAATGGATGTCAACAATTTTTAAATCTTGACAGTAAGATGGGAAAATGGGTTCAAACAATATTTACTGTAGTTATAATGTATAAGTAGTAAAACCAGCTCGCCACACAGCATGTAGGCCTATATGCAAAATTAAAACTCTACTCAATATTGTACAATGTCAATTATTCGCCTTATTCGTTTTGTGCCGAAGTTTAACGAACAGACAGCGGGAAAGCCGATCAGATACGTCCACGCCACGCCGGACGGCCGGAGTTTCTCTTTATTTGCTTGTTTGGCTCTTCCGAGTTGTACATACGTCACCAATACTCTCTGGAACTTCAAGCTGACAACATCTCCAGGACCAGGACCAGCAGTGGACTTCTGGACCAGCTAGAAGAATTCTACCAGTGGTAACATCGTGCTTCTTACGCTTCAGCGAGTGCCGTCTGCCTCTGTTGAGTCAACAGCGCAGACATATAGGGGCGGCAGTTGGGCAGCGCGTCGCATAACACGCACTAGTCCGGCTATCAGTCTCTTGGTGCTTGGTGGAGTCTGAGTCGTACGATTCTATTCTTTACGGCCCTTTTTAGGACCTGTTTTAATTCTCTTTAGTATTTTTGTTCTGCTATTTAGTATTTTAGGTCTCTTTTATGGACCTAGTTTTTGTAATTTAAGTTGGCCCTTTTAAGGACCCATTTAGTGATTCGAGTTGGCTCTTTAAATCTAATCTTTATTTTTGTTCCAGCATGAGCGACCACGACATGGACTCCGGAGGTTTCCAGATAGTGGTAAATCGCCTCAGACGTACCTCTAGTCCCACGAATGGCAGTGATACGAATAGTTCCGTTAGAACTGTCAGACCCTCTATTTCAGATGACAAGGCGGAAAAGATTCCACCGATCATTGTAGACGGTGTCGAGAAGGATTGGCCGCAGTTTTTGAAGGGGCTCCGACAGCAAGGCCTCACCTTTGAAGACAAATGCGTCGGAAACTTTATCCGTCTCTTTTGTAATTCTGTTCTTAATTTCAGGGCCATGCAGACATCCCTTGCATCAAAGAATGTGAGGTATCACACGTTCTCCTTACAGAAGGACAAGGAGGTGAAGGTTACAATACGTGGCCTTCACTACCTCACTGAAAGGGACGACATCATCCAGGCGTTAGAAGATAAGATTTCCACACCCTTACATGTGCAGTCACTGCAAAGGCAGACAGGAGAGGACATCAGGGCCCCTAGTAACACCTTCTTAGTGAAGCTGAAGAGAGTCGGCAATTTTGCTAATATTTATAAGTTGCAGGAACTCTTGGGACTGCAAGTTACTGTTGCGGAATTCCAGCCGCAGAAGGGAGTACCGCTGTGCTAAAACTGCCAGTGGTTTGGACATTCCTCTGTTAACTGCGGACAGCCTTCCAGATGTCTCAAGTGTGCGGGGCCACACAGAGGTAAAGATTGCCAGGGGTCCAGTAACTCTCCAGTTAAATGTTGCAACTGCGGGGGCGATCACGTGGCAAGTTGGAAGGGCTGCCAGGTTCACAAGCGGGCGGAAATGGCGAGGAGTAGGCGTGGTGCACGGGGCGAGAACCGTCGGGGGGGGGGGGGGGGGCGGGCCAAGGCCCACCTCAACCCGGCGCCCCGTGTCGGGTGAGGCGCCTCTCTCTGGTGGTTGACGGTTCAGGCCAGGACCAAGTCCTGGATCTGTTCCTCAGACTACTGCCACTACGTCTGCTAAGTCGGCTGCTCTCAGCCTGTGACCAAAGAACTGGTTGCCCAGCCCAAGCCTGTCTCTTCTGTTTCAGATGCTAAATCCTACGCGGCAGCAGTTACTACCGCAAAGAAACCTAAGGCTGATGTCGGAGTTCCACCCAAGAGACCCAGGAAGCGAGCTCTTCGTAGGGAAGAAGACTAAATACCACTAACTCGCAGTTCATCTGTTTCAGATACTAACATCAGCATTGAATCGGATGCCGACGTCCAGACTCCTAAGGGAACGTCGACTTTGACGCCTGTGGAAGTACTGCCAAGAAAGAGGCGAATGCCCTTGCGCAAGTCGCCTGTCCAAGAAGAGAGCAGTGAGGTCATGACCTGCTCTAGTGCCACCATAACCAATGAAAAACTGGCTTCGTGGATTACGCAGCTTATCTCTATTGTTTTAGGTTCTGCGAACAAAAGCTTGGCAGAGCTGCTTGCAGCTATTTTGACCAGCCCCCAGAATCTAATTCGTGATGAATAGAGACCTCAAGGTGGTGGTCTGGCTGTCCCGCGGGCTGCCGCCTCCACGTCTGCTGTGTCGGTTACTCAGCCTTTGACAAAAGTTCTGATTGCCCAACCAGTACCAAGTGTTTCTGTTCCAGATTCGGGCGCGTTAACATACGCGGCAGCAGTCACGGCTTCCAAGCGACCTACGGCTGAGGTTGAAATCCCAGCTAAGAGATCCAGAAAGAGAGCTACGCGCAAGGAGGTTAATATCACTCCTCCCAACCCGTGTGTTTCAGATGCTGACGCAAGCGAGTCCGACGCTGGCACAGACACGCCCAAGGGATCGTCGATGTCGACTCCTGAGGAAGCACACCCAAGGAAGCGGCCTGTGCCCGTGCGCAAGCCGACTGTCCAAGAAGACAGAGCTGAGGCCTCAACCTCTTCCAGTCCCTCCTTTACTAATGAAAAGCTGGCTTCGTGGATCACGCAGCTTATTTCTATTGTTTTAGGTTCTGCGAACAAAAGCCCGGCAGAACTGCTTGCAGCTATTTTGACCAGCCTCCAGAATCTAATTCGTGATGAATAGAGACCTCAAGGTGGTGGTCTGGAATGCAAATGGGGTTCAATCCAGGCGCAATGATCTCCACTAATTCACCACAGAAGAGGACGTCGACGTCATCCTTATCTGTGAGACTCATCTACAGCCGGGTCATACCTTTACACTTCCTGCCTACAGGACTTATCGTACTGACCGGGTCTCAAGAGGCCGCGGCGGTGGTGGTAATCCTGTGGGTGGAACCGCTGTTTTGGTGCACCGCAGGCTAACTCACAGAGATTTTCCCACTAATACAGTGCACTTTGAGTCCACAGGTGTTTTCGTACAGCTTGGGGACTGTGAGATCCTACTAGTCGCAGCCTATTTCTTACCAACTCGAATTCTTCAGGGTAACTTTCTGTCCGATCTGGACATTCTATTTCAATGTGCTGAACATGTCTTTGTTGCAGGTGATTTCAACGCCAAGCACAACTCTTGGTCACGGAGGACCAACACCAGGGGTAAGGTTCTTCGACGTTTCATTGATTCTCAGCCTAGTGCTGAGGTCTTGTCACCTGAGGAGCCTACTCATTACCCGGCCCATGGGCTTGCTGATGTGCTTGATATAGTTTTAACAAAAAATGTTCCTTTTCCCATAGTCGTTCGTGCCACCCAGGATCTCTCGTCAGATCACTGCCCGCTTCTGGTTACTGTCGCTGCCGGACCTACTTCGAGCTTACCGCCCAACACTGTACGTGTCAGGGTCGATGGGACCATTTCAACTAACTAATTTCTGAACGCCTAACGCATCCTGCGCCCCCAAAATCCGTGGAGGAATTGGACGAGCAGGTCAGCTCGTTACACAACCTTCTAACACTTTCTGTTTCAGACGCTTCCATCGCCGCTTTCCATGAGCCGTGGTGGGAAACCCTTCCCGTAAGATTACGGAAGGAAATTGCCAAGAGGCGAAGACTTCGAACCAATTGGCAGTTCACTCGTTCTCCGGCAGCAAAGAATCTCTTCAACCGGCAGAACAACCGTGTTAAAAATCTTTTAAATGATTTCAGGTCTGAGTCATGGAACTCATATCTGCATACTCTGAAATTGCAAGACGGTAGTGCTTGGAAAGTGGTCAAGATACTTCGTAGTGAAAAGCGCTCCAGTCGGCCTTTGCACGGGCAGCGTGGACTAGCCTACTCTGACCTGGAAAAGGTCGAGACTTTCGCTGACACTATGCAGGATCAGTTTTAACCAAATCACGACGTTTGCGATGAGGATCATGCAGATATGATCGAGGAGTTCGTAGACGACTACTTTGCTGAGCCACCGGAGGCTGACGACGACATCGAACCTTTCACTCTCAAGGAGGTGAGGGCCACTGTCTCTGCGGTCAAGCCGAAGAAAGCCTCCGGGCTGGATCGGATTCGCGGCAGGGCCTTGCTTGCTGCGCCCCCTCAGTTAGTGGAGGTATTACTAAATGTGTTTAATTCTGTCCTTAGGTTGCGCCACTTCCCTTCCCAGTGGAAGACCCCAAAGATCATCCTCATTCCGAAGCCGGGGAAGGACCATCTCTTTCCGCAGAATTATCGCCCGATATCACTGCTGCCGACCATCTCCAAAATATTTGAACGTCTTTTTCTTTCCAGGATGCAGCCTTATATAGAGGACTACATCAGACCAGAGCAATTCGGCTTCCGACGTGGACATTCCACAACGCTCCAGCTCATTCGTGTTATCAACAAACTGGTTGATAACCACAATAAGTTCTTGTCTTCTGTTGCAGTATTGTTAGACATCAGCAAGGCTTCTGACAAGGTATGGCACGAATTCCTCCTCTACAAGTTGAGCGAGTCTCCTGTACCGGTGGCTGCTGTACACTTGATCCGCTCCTACCTCTCAGGCAGATCCTTCAAGACCTTCGTAGACGGCGAACTCTCCACTCTACGGCCGATACTTGCTGGTGTTCCCCAAGGCAGTGTCCTGGGACCAGTACTGTATCTGGTTTATACTAATGACTTTCCTACCATTCCAGGTGTGACACTCTCGCTGTACGCTGATGATGCGTTACTACACTGTAGTAGCATGAATCCAGCATACGCAACTAAGACCATGCAGAGACAAATGGACGCGTTGTCCCCGTGGCTGCAGAAATGGCGCATTAAGATAAATGCGGATAAATCTGATTCCATCTGTTTCAGAAAAAGACGTAAAATGAAACGCAGAATCCTTCCCGCAGTGGAGCTTGACGGGGTGGCTATCCCTTGGAAGCCTACCGTAAAGTAACTCGGCATAACGCTGGACAGTCGACTCAACTTCAGGCGACACGTACAGAACAAGGTCTCCGAAGAAAAGAAAATCCAGGGTTTCCTTTCACCCTTGTTGGCGAGGCATAGCCCTCTGCCAGTAAAAGCTAAATTAACAATTTTTCTGTTAATAGTTTGCTCAGTGCTGATGTGTGCGTCTACCGCTTGGTGGGCGCTTGCCAGCAAATCCAGCAGGAAAAAATTGGAGACTCTTCAGACTACTGCTCTTCGCAGACTCACGCATCAGCCATGGTACGTGAGGAACTATACCATTCTAAGGTCAGCTGGTATCCCTACAATAGAAACTTTTGCTATAAGATGTGCCACTAAACTGTTTCAGGATGCACGCAACTCAGGCTATCCTCATATAGCTGAGATCTGTGGGAGACTCGAAATCCCGGAAAATGGTAGGCCCCGGCCTGCCGCTATCCTGGACGACTCGCCATAGGTTTCTTCAGGCTGCGACTCCAGTCAATATTGATATTAACCTGTTTGCCTTAATTTTCTATTTAAGTGAGTTTTAGATTGCTGCTTGCAGCCATTAGGGAACGGCCCCTAGATGCTGCTGACGCTCACCCCAGTGATGCATGCGGAGTGTCTCTGTCCGATACGCAGCTACAGGAGTGTTGTAACGCTGTCTCAGGAGAGGTCAGGCAAGAAACACTCTTGTGACTGGGTTCGGAGCCAGAGTGACTTCCTTACTTGGGGGCGAGGGCGGTCGTTTTAGTGGGTATTGCCAGAATCGTTCTGGATTGAGGTCTGCACTAAACGCATTTTTTCCGCCTAAAAAAAAAACCGAGTTGTACATTATGATTTTAATAAAAATGGTCCTAGTACAGTCAGTGACCTTGTGGTTGCGTGGGGAGGGGGATCCTGAACTGAAAAAAAGTCTCACAGTCTGCAAATCGCCCACTTCACCATTCAATACAAAGATAAAAAATTGTTAGTAAATAAATAAAACAACGCTGTGTTGTGTAGTTTTATCTAGTCCAGTCAATGAATGCTGCAAAAGGGAATGTAGACTGTAGAGGGAAATTGGAAGGAACACAGTTGTTGACTGTGTTTGTTAATTAACATTGTTTTATTAAGCCCATCATATGCGTATTTATAGCCTATGTATAAGTAGTATGTAGGCCTATTACATATATGTCACATAAAGAAATTATATGTATTATACAGAGTGATTCAGGGAAAAAATTATAAACATAAAAAAATTACATCTTCTACTAGTGAAAATAAAGAAATAAGTTCCTATAGATACGGAAATGCTTCGTTTCCCAGTCATCTACAATTTTTTTTTACAAAATACTTGTAGGATGTAGGAAAATAATGAACGCAAATTTTTGATACATATTTGGTATGGATGACGTCTTTTACCCATGTACAAAAAACCAAAATGTTTTTTCATATATTTTCAAAATGACGGCCGTTTAAATTTTGTAAAGTAAAATACAGTATCTCAAAAAATACTAATTATACAAAAAAATTCAAGAAACAAAAAATGTACTTCTTAATGACAAACAATGGTTTTTATTATTTCTGTAACTTAAAAGATAACCGTATTATTTGCTAAAAAATAAAAGTGTTGTATTTTGTAGTTGTCCATAATATTCAAAATTACTCCAGAACCAAATTAAGAGAAAATCACGTAAATAATGATCAAAACTAGTTATTACAAACATAGGTTTTTATTACATCTATACTATACAGAACTTTAAACACAAATTGTAAATCACTTTGAAAATTTATTTTAAAAGTAGTTTAATTAAAGACAAAGAAAACCAAGGAAATTAAAATTAAAGAGCTATTAAAAAATTGTACTAATTTAAAAATTGTTCAAAGTGCCCTCCTGCACAGTGATTACAACACTGCTCCAAATAAGATTCCTTTTTGATTTTAGGCTTACTGAACGCTCCGACGCTTTAAAATCTGATCAAGTTTCATACATTTTCATAATATCAACATCTAGTACAGTAAAAATAGAAAAGCTAAAAGCTGGGAATCCGGTGCAGGTTAACTGATGTTTTTGATTTTTTTTTT
>JAGFPH010009383.1:8169-29941 GCA_018207615.1 Philaenus spumarius | reverse complement strand
AGTGTTTGTGTTTTTTAATGTTTTGTGTTAATTGTGTATAGTTTATTACGACGTGTTCCACAACAGTAGAATGAATCATTTTTGAGGTTGATCTGATGATGGTGGCATGAACCACCGAAACCGGTAATCTAGAAAGGATATATTTTAGAGTGCTCGACGGATAAAAATAAGGTAATTAATTACCCATTATTATAATAATTGCATTCTTGGAAGCTAAATAACATCATGTTTAAAATAAAATTAGTCCTAAACTTTAATATAAGTTTTTAATATAACCATATCCTTAAATTTATGGTCAATTCTACAATAATTGATAATATATTTATGTCTAATTCACAATTTAATTTGTCAGAAGAAAGTAAAACTTCACCTAAGTTGACAGTGAACTATTAAACTGTAATATATTCCTGCCCCGTTTCTAAAACATAGCTTTGAGGTTATGATTAATTCTTCAATAATTGTTAGGCCTAATATATTTAGGCTTGATTTAATAATTTAATTTTTCATAATAAACTAACACTTTGAATAAATTGATATTGAAATATTAAACCTTAATTAATATAGGCCTTACTCATTTCTGAAGTATAGCTTTGATGTTATGGTTAATCCTGCAATAATTAATATACTATATCTTCTTAGAGGAACGTATCATGCTCCTTCTTATTTTTCGTTCTTTTTACGGTTACACATTTCGTATGCTTGTTTCAATAGATAAAATATATAAAAAGTTAAACAATCGGAACTCGGTCACCTGGTACTAGAACGTAAAACAACACATTCAAAAGATTTAGAAAGGGCAGCATAAAAAACAGTACCTTGCTACTTCGTAGCCTACACTTCAATTAGAGCAACCTTCATTCGAAGAATTTGTTTTCATATATGTTAGTAATGAGTGTTCTCGTAAAAGTAGAATAGTAACTATTTTA
This sequence comes from Philaenus spumarius, assembly GCA_018207615.1. Taxonomy (NCBI): domain Eukaryota; kingdom Metazoa; phylum Arthropoda; class Insecta; order Hemiptera; family Aphrophoridae; genus Philaenus; species Philaenus spumarius. Next base: position 29,015 of record JAGFPH010009383.1, on the reverse strand, counting down.
AAATAACTTAATGAACAAGACACCCTCTAGGCTTAGGTAGGCCAAAACTTAGTTTGTTAAATACTATAATATTTTATTAAACGTTTAAATATTTATTTAGTTATGTGTATACAGAGTGTAAAAACAGTGTCAATTATTTTTAATGGAAATTAACGTAATGTATTGCATAACAGCTGTAATGTAATTTATTTATCAATCAGCTGTTATTTTGCATTGTTGGAAAACTGCTTTTAATTTAACACAGCATGTGCAACATTTCTGAACCGTCATCATTCAGTAGTGATTTAAAGTTTTTCAATACATTACTTTAATTTCCATGTAGCGGCAGTATTTGTTTTAGGCTACATATGACAGCACGTAGTTCCGTAACGGCTGCTTTTAGAGAAAAATACCAAAGAACAAAAGTGTTATACAATAATATGTTTTATCAAAAATGCAATAAAAGTATGGTGTTTGTATTTTTAAAAATAAACATGGTGGCCATATTCGAAAATGGCGAAGATTAAAAATACGGTAACACCGAAATTTTAATGTAGGCCTATGTATAAATCCAGGGAAGGTTCCCAATTTAAAGTTTTTCGAGAAACTGATAGTTTCCGAAATCCCATTGGTGGCCATCTTGAGTTGATCACCCTGTATACTAATCTTCGTGCTTGTCTTATGTTGAATTAATTATGTTTATATCTTAATTAAAACTTTTTTGATGACAACTTAATAATTACTACCAGAGTTTAAAGCATACAAATATGTTACCGAATAATTAAACGTGGAAGTTATTTATTGTAATTATTTTTCTTAATGATAACAAGTAGTCTATACAATAAAACAGACGTTTTTAAAACACAAATATTTTGCAAAACAAATTTTGACTTTTTGTTGTGCTCATAACTTTATAGTTACCTCAAAACATTACAAATAAAAATAGAAGAATAATCAAATCGCAGTGTACAACTTTTTTAGTGGCTTGGATAGTCACTAGCAGGTGGTGCGTCATTAGGTTACTTGCGCCCCTGCTGAAACGTGGGCGTGCGTTGGTAGAGGGTCGCCTAATCAGAGTCCATAAACCGTCTGCTAGACTATAATATTGCTCCAAATTGATTAATTTGCCCATTTTTTCAATTTAAAACACATTGTAGTACTTATAATAGCAAAATTCCAAATTCACAGAAATTCAAAATGTGTTTTCATTTAAAAACTTTTAAAATGGCTGATAAAAACTAACTTTGTTATTTATAATTTAATGAGATTTGATAATACCCGTTAATGTTTGTATCGTAAAAACGAATCTGTAATTAATTTTTCCATAACTAACTATCTTTATTAAGTTTCAAGATGGCAGTAAAGTTCTTTTTATGTGAACGAAAATGTTCAACAAACTATCAACAAATGTTTGCGAATTTTATTTCGAGAAAATCCACTCTGGAATGGCATTAGTTTGGATACACTTACAATGAACATTCAATGGGGTTTTAGGATCGGATCCATATACGAGCAAAGTGAGTTGCTATAAAGGCCTATGTACTACTCATTCACTCATTGATATCAAAATTCCGAATATTATAAAACTTGACATAATACACAGTTTATAGGATAATATTAATAAATACATGGCAATAACTTTCTTCAATATTCTATTTTTGTTCTAAGAGCTGTTGTTGCAGTTTCTGAGACATAAGGCCATAGATCCAGGAATGTGTACTTGTTTAGTACATATATGTTTGTTTTTGAACATTTCTTTTAGATCGCCAGAAAATCTCTCGGTGAATAATTTTGTTAATTTATTACATTAAGATAAATTAATAGTTATTTTACATGATAGAAAAATTCTTTGTATTACTTGATGTTAAAAAAAATTATAATTTAAAACATCTTAGATATTTTATTTGTATAATTTCCTAAAAACAACTATCCCTTTCCCTTAGAGTGAATCAAATCATTTGAGCTATAATGGAAAATTAGTTTTACGTATAATACAATAAGTTATTATCACGATAAATTAATTTCAAGTAATATTTAAAGCGAAACAACTAATTCGAAAGTAATAGAAAGTTAGATTAAAAAATTTACCGCGAGGACATGGCTTAAGTAAAGCACTACAGTAAAATGCAGTTGTAATTTCAGGCCTAGTTTTCTACCATGATGAATAAGTTAATAAGTTTGTTATAAAACACTAAACGAAGTAACTGTAGGTCCGCGAAAACAATTTACGAACTTTTGCTTCAAAACCACATACTTGTACTTACAAGTAACAAAATAACTGGGTTTGTAACATGACGAATTTATTTGTTCTAAGACACTATAGAATGTAACCGTACGGTCCACGGAAACAATTAAAGATATTTTCTTCAAAATTGTAAACTTACAAGTAATATAATAAATTTTATTGCAAGTGCTGGATTTATACCAAGAAGTATATTTTTTGGTTGTAAAACACAACACTTTCATTTTATATGTCGTAGCGGAGCTACTTCTATTTTCAATAAATTAATTCTTCCTGAGATTCCCCGGCATCGTATATACAGTCCAGCGGAAAATCAAAGTTCAAATCACCAAGCAACTTCTTGACCTATAAAAGGACCTACTCTTCGTGCGAAACTAACATCATGCGATTCAAACATCAATTTCCATCACTTAACTTTTTGCCCTCAAAAGGGCCCAACATCAGTCAGCGTCTTGCGATTTTCCCGTAAATGCCTTTTACGGGAAAACTCGCCTAAACGTCCTCAGAGCTTCACTCTATTACGTCCCCGGTCGGTATATTATCTGTCTGGCGAACATAGGCATGTTCGACCGCCAAGGACACGACGATATCGGCCGGCAATCATCTATAATCTACGTTTGCCTTCCTCGGAAATTGACACCTCATCTTCCGAGAAAGATACTAGCATTATTTCCCCACAACTTTCTCAAGGACCGTTCCGACTACGCACTGCAGATGTCTGGGATACGTCGACACGTTCATCCGCCAAGGACACTGCGACATCACTGCGAACGGCTCCTTCACTTCTACCGTAAAACTTCTCCCCGCCGACAAGACCTTGTCTTACGGGAAAGTTGTTCGGTAATCTCCCGCGAAACATCTATCGTAATAAATCCAAATTCTCTAGTAAATTCAGTTCCCTGGTCACGTTATATATTTAGTGGCAACCGTAGAAACGTTTGCCGAACAAAAAATAAATATATTAACTCTCAAACGGCCGAAACAACGACTTCAAACTTTCTCGGCGTTCATCGCACTGCGTCCGAGAAAGTTACAATCTCCCGCGTAACTTCTGACGAAAATATTCTGGCAAATTGGCAAGACCGTAGTCTTGGTGGAAGACAGCATCTGTTTAATAACAATGGCTGCTTATCTGTAACTAAAAATGACTTTATAGAAATTTTATGACTAAATTTGGAATAAATTTTGAGTGGGAATGAGATGGTGGATCGATGAAATACACTGGGATTATTTACGAAAGTGTGTGGCGTTTAAGAATAGAGCTTGGATTTTTTTTGGATGCTTATGGTGGTTCGTAAACCAGACATAAGGGACGCTTTCTTCTGACCTGTGCAGGTGCAGGATCAGTGATGATCTGTTTTATGTGTGTGTGTTGAGACCCTTCGGCTCTGTGTTTGACTCTATGTGTTAATTTTAGGATGAAGTCCTCGAGTGTGGGGATTTTGTGCCCTTGAGAGATGGTGACGTTCTTTACGTACCATGGGGAGTTGGTGATCCAACGGAGAGTTTTGTTCTGGAAGGAATCCAACTTTTTCTTCCAAGAAACAGATAGCAAAGAGTACCAAGTTGGAGCTGCGTACGTAAGTACCGGTCTGATATATGTTTTGTACATGGACAATCTGATACGAAGTGGTAGGGGGCTCTTGGCGTGAATGACTGAAAGGAGTCTGCCACGGACGGATTTAGCCCTTGACAGAGTTTGCTTGGCGTAATAGGACAGGTTTAATTTTTAGCGTCAAGCGTGATTCCAAGGTATCTGACTTTGCGGGTCCATGCTATGGGTGATTTATTTAGAGTTAATTGGACTTAGGAAATCTACGTAGTGGAGAAAATTGGATGGCTTGCGTTTTATCTGTGTTCACTGCAGTTCTCCACTTCCTGAGCCATGGCTGTAGGGCATCCAACTGTTGTTGAATGACCAACGAACCGTATTCCAGGTTCAGAGTTCTGTAGTAGAACATAGCGTCATCAGCAAAGAGTCGCAGTGATACTTTGGGGATGACTGGAATATCGTTAGTGTACAGAAGGTACAGTAACGGACCAAGAACTGAGCCTTTTGGAACTCCTGCCTCAATGGGTCTAGAAGTAGAAAGTGTACCTTCGACAGCAACCTGGAACCATCTGTTGTCGAGGTATGAACTTATAAGATGTACATAGCATGGAGGAACTGGGCTGCGGGCTAGTTTGTAAAGCAGGCCTTCGTGCCATACTTTATCAAAAGCTTTTGATATGTCCAGGAAAACTGTAATTGATTGATTTTTATTATTGAAGCCATCGGAAAGGTCGTTGAGAACTTTTACAAGTTGGAGTGTTGTGGAATGTTCACTTCGAAAGCCAAATTGCTCGGGACGAATGACGTCTTTGAGATGCTGGGTGAGCAGGGAGTAGACTAATTTCTCAAAGACTTTAGAAATCGTTGGTAGTAAAGAAATGGGCCTGTGATTTTCAGGAAAAAGAGCCGATTTTCCGGGTTTGGGATCGTGATTATTTTGGCTCCTTTAAATGATAAAGGGAAGTGACCTGTTCGCATGATTCCATTGAAGATTTTAGTTATGAGTTCTACCGTAGTAGATGGGATGTTGCGAAGCGCGGTGTTGCTCACGTTGTCTATGCCAGGTGCTTTACGTGTAGGGAGTTTTCTAATGAGATTGGCTACCTGGTCGCATCTGAAAGGATCGGGGAGAGGCCCCAAGGGACAAGCAAGATATTTATCTAGAAAATTTTCCACATGTTCTATGTGGTCATCATCATAGATACGTGCGTTTGAAGTGAATTGGTCTTGGAGTGAATCAGCGAACGTTTCAGCTCTGTCCGTGGGTGTGTAGGTAATACCATTACGTCCATGAAGTGGGTGGTTGGATGTTTTAGTTGCTAGGAGCTGGCGATTTAGTTTTTAGAGGGACCCGTTTTCTGGAGTTACTGTTGATAGGAATAGGTCCCATTCATCCTCAGTATGGGTGTCTAGTAGCGACTTTACTAGTTGGGTTTGGGCGTTGAACTGCCTCTTGTCAGAGGGTGCTCGCGAAAATTGCCAATTTCGGCGAAGTTTTCTTTTCTTGGCCAGCTCCTCTTTGATGGAGGGAGTCCAGCCTTGGTCCCAATTGCAGGGGAAGTGTAAGCACTGGAGTTTAGTGCTGCAGTAATGATGTTTTGAAGATGGGTCACCTAATTTTCGATGTCATCAGGGGTGTTGATGTCTGCAGAGAGATTAGGGGTTTGCCTGAGAATTCGTTCAGTGTACTTCCTCCAGTTAACTCGTTTACCCTCCTTTTTGGGGGGTAGACGTTGATGGGGAGATGTGCCAACAGTTAGGATGATTTGATTATGATCTGAGCTAAGATCGTCAATGCAGACAAGATCGTGGGAGAATTGGAAATTTTTTAACACGGCAATGTCAAGAATATCTGGTAGGGAATTATTTCGATGGGGATAATGGGTCGGTTTAATAGGACCGATGGCTTTGATGTTTGGGTGATTGTGCAGGAACTTGTGCAGCCCTTTGCCGTGTGTATTTGCGATACGACTGTTCCAGTCTGGATGTTTGGTGTTTAGATCGCCCATTAAGATGGTTGGATCATCCGATGAAAGAAGTTTTTTGAGATGAGTGATTTTAAATGTGACAGTTGGAGGGATATATGCAGAGATTATGCGAATATCCGTCCCAAGAAAATTGATGCTGATTGCTGTGTGCTCTATCGGAGATAGTGGATCGTTAGAAATCGTTTGATGACGATCCGTCTATGAACAAGTAAGGCCGTTCTACCCCAGCCGTTACGATTTGGAGTAGTGGGGCGATCTGTGCGATAGGTCGTATAGCATGGAATGTTGAAGTTGTTGGATGGTCGGATATGAGTTTCTGATATTAGAGCAATATCGATGTTTCTTTCCTGGAGGAAGTTTCGGAGTTCAGTTTTTCGACTGAGGACTCCATTGGCATTCCATGCGAGAATTTTGAGTTGTCTATCCATTTCGCATGAATAGGGCAACTAGGGAAGTAAGAATCGTGATTATGATGGTTTTCGTATCGCTCTCCGTTAGGAGTTTTCGAAGGATCTCTTGGATCCACTTCAGTACATAAGCGGTTGTGATGTTCTGAAGAAATCTGAGGACTGAGTCGGGTGGTTCCACTTTCGGAGATGTGACAGTGGTAGGTGTCCTATTTGGGGGCACTACCGGTTTTGATGGTGGGGGAATGTTTACCACTTTCTTTTGTGGGATTGATTTTGCGGTGGCAGCAGGAGCCTTTTTAGGGGCCCGTTGCGCCTTTGGTGCCGCCATCGTAGCCTTGGCGTACGACTTGTTGACGACTTTGGTGGGTGGAGGGGTTTGCTGGATCTCAATTGGAGATTCATCGTCCGAAGACGATGTTGAATCCGATGAATGCTGTCGGGGTGGCGGTGGTGGTGGCGGGGGCATGGGTGCCCTTGTAGAAGATGTTGGTGGCTGTGGAGGAGGGATGCGCCCAGTGGGTGCCCTGCGTTGTTGAACCCCCTTGTTTCTACTGGCATGCTCCGCGTATGCGGGACATCCTCTGTAGTTTGAAGGGTGCTACCCCCGCAGTTAACACACTTGGGAGGATCCTCCCGAGGTTTCCGACACTCTGTCCTATCGTGCTCACCAGCACATTTCAGACAGCAAGCCGGTAGATGACAGTTTAGGGAGCTGTGCCCGAATCGCTGGCATTTGTAGCACTGAGCTACAGCTGACTTAGGATGATAGGTGTCCACAGTCACCTTTATGTAGAACATATGTGTAATAGCGTACACGGCGCAGATGAGAGCTGTCCTCTTAAGAGATACCAGAAACACGTTGATAGGCTGTTTCTGGGAGTTGGTGATGGGGGTGCAATATGTTGGGGTTAAGAACCCGGAGTTCCAGATCCTGCATGATGTCGTCTGGTGATGTGGAGTAAGGGATACCCTTTATCACAATCTTCACTTCCTTCTCTGAAGGAGGAGTGAAGGTGTGGAAATGAGCCCCTAAATTAAGAAGCGTTGCCTGAATTGCTTGAAATTGTTCAATGGATTTAGGAATGATTCTAAAACTGTTGCCGCGGCAGCTAACTTCTAGCTGATCGCCAGTGGATCTGTTGAGCTCCTGATAGATGGTTTGCCAATTCTTTGGATTTTCTAAAATTATGGGAGGAACTCTTTCCTTTGGTTGAGCAGGTGGCTTTGAAGAGGATTGGTTGCTACCGTCAGATTGGTAGCCTGAAATGCTTTCTTGCGATGCGCTTAGTTTTTGCCGCTTTAGGCTGACTAACTGGAAATCCTTGTCAGATTGTCCATTCTTGGAAGTAGACGGTTGGTCCTTAAAAGGGCCATTGTCCTCTACAGAAATTGACTGGGCGATGAATGATGCTGGCCATGAATGAAACGCAGAATCCTTCCCGCAGTGGAGCTTGACGGGGTGGCTATCCCTTGAAAGCCTACCGTAAAGTACCTCGGCATAACGCTGGACAATCGACTCAACTTCAGGTGACACGTACAGAACAAGGTCTCCGAAGGAAAGAAAATCCAGGGTTTCCTCTCACCCTTGTTGGCGAGGCATAGCCCTCTGCCAGTAAAAGCTAAATTAACAATTTTTCTGTTAATAGTTCGCTCAGTGCTGATGTACGCGTCTACCGCTTGGTGGGCGCTTGCCAGCAAATCCAGCAGGAAAAAATTGGAGACACTTCAGACTACTGCTCTTCGCAGACTCACGCATCAGCCATGGTACGTGAGGAACTCTACCATTCTAGGGTCAGCTGGTATCCCTACCCTAGAAATGTTTGCTATAAGATGTGCCACTAAACTGTTTCAGGATGCACGCAACTCAGGCTATCCTCATATAGCTGAGATCTGCGGGAGACTCGACATCCCGGAAGATGGTAGGCCCCGGCCTGCCGCTATCCTGGACGACCCGCCATAGGTTTCTTCAGGCTGCGACTCCATTCATTATCGATACTAACCTGTTTGCCTTCTTTTTATATTTAAGTGAGTTTTAGATTGCTGCTTGCAGCCATTAGGGAATGGCCCCTAGGTGCTTCTGACGCTCACCCCAGTGATGCATGCGGAGTGTCTCTGTCCGTTACGCGGTTACAGGAAGTGTTGTACTGCTGTCTCAGGAGAGGTCATGCGAGAAACACTCCTGTGACTGGGTTCGGAGTCAGAGTGACTTCCTTACTTGGGGTGAGGGCGGTTGTTTTAGTGGGTATTGCTAGATACCGTTCTGTTTGACCCCCACAGTACCTCTAATTTGGATTGAGGTCTGCACGAAACGCATTTTTTCCGCCTAAAAAAAAAATCCAAAATAGAAGTCGTCAGTCAGTTAGTCGTCTTCCAACCTTTGGAGAGTGCAGATCAAAAGTGAAGTGCAGTGCAGTGACCAAGTGAACAGTGAACAGTGATTGTTGTGACAAAGTGATTGTTGTGCGGTAAAGCCTCCGGGGCATTTGCCTAGTGAACCCGCGCCAGTGTTAGTTTTGTTTTTCCATCTAAATACTGTTCACCGTGTCGTGCTTGTTTGTTTTTTCTCCCCCGCCCCTTAATTTACTGTGATAGTTCACCTGCCCCTGTTCTTATTTTGTGATTTAGTGGTTTTAATCAGTTATCTGTTGTTACTTTGTTAATAATTTATCTTTTTCAACAAAAACAATTTTTCAATTTTGTATTTTGTGAATTACTCCCTGTCGGTCCTTAAAAGGGCCGTTTTTCGTTTCTTTCTAATTTGTTCTGTTTTAAAGATATCTTTTGTGCATATAAAAATTTTTTGTGTTTTTATGTTTTGTACAACTTTGCCTTCTTAATAATTGACATTTAATCATTTTTCAGACTTTTTGCATTTTCAATTTTCCTCATTCCTTCTATCCACTTATTAATACCAGGTCCTAAAAAGGGCCGTTCACCTTATCAAATGGATCAGATAGAACCGCTTCCTACTACTTCCATGAGCATGCCATCCTCCAGCAGTGCTATCGCTGTACCATCAGTACCTTCCATCGAGCCTATGCTCACCGATTCCAACATCCAATCCTCCTCTTCCAGCGAATGGTCAACCCAGAAAAGAAGGAAAAGGAGTATCAATCTGTCAGACTCCTTCTATAGCCAAAAATCGACTAAACAAAAAGAAACCCATCAAACTGGATACTCTTCCGACAGCAGTCAGGCAACATCAGTTGTCACTCAGCCAAAGACACAAAAAATTCCTCCGATAGTTATCGATTCGCCCAAAGACTGGATTAAGTTAGCTAAATTGATGCAAAATACCATTTCAACTAAATTAGACGTAAAATGCCAAGGCAAGCTATTCAGAGTCTTTACTAAATCTGAAACAGAATTTCGCGCAATCCAGAAAGTATTAAAAAACACAAATGAGCAATTCCATACTTTTAGTCTTCCTGCAGAGAAGGAATTAAAAGTCGTCCTGCGTGGTCTTCCTCACACCACAGATCCCAACCAAATCAAGGAAGAACTTGTACGCAACGGTTTCGTTATCAATCACGTTACCCATCTTCTTAATAAAGAGAAACGACCAGTCAATGTTTTCTTAATCAAATTCAAGAGAGTCGGTGACTTCAAAAAGATATACGATCTAGACAACTTGTTTTATCTACGAGTTACAGTCGACGCTTTTTCATCAATACCAGGCATTGCCCAATGTTTCAATTGCCAGAGATATGGTCACAGTTCGTTCCACTGCCACCTACCACCTCGGTGCGTTAAATGCGGACAGGTTCACGAAAAAGGAATCTGCCAGAAAATAGAAAATGACAGTCCTACATGTTGCAACTGTGGAGGACCACATACTGCCAACTACAGAGGTTGTCCTCATTATAAAAATTTATTAAAAAGGCAAAGAGACCAACGAAGGCTCCGTGAACCATCCATCTCAAGACTCAGACCGAGGGAACGATCACCATCACCATCTCCAATCTCATCACCACCCCAGCAAGAACCATCAGTTCTACCACCATCACAACAACCAGCAGCGCCACCTCCACCACAGCAACAACAACCTCCATCAGAATCAAGCACCCCAGTACCTCCACCCATCCGATCAAAAACGTACGCAACCATCACCTCAAACAGAAAAACGACCACAAAACCGTCCGTCTCCAGAAAACCTCCAAGTCAAGTCACTCACGTACAGCAAATATCATCCCAGCGTACGGACAACTCATTCAAACCTCCTCCTCCTCCTGCGCCACACGTTTCATCATCCAAAGTCTTAACAACTCCGTCTCAACATAATTCATCTCTTCCAATTACTAGCACAAACACGGCTAACTCTAACCAAATTTTCGCAAAATTCGTCCAGGACATTATTCCAAAAATCCTTCTTGCCAAAGACGTGCAATCACTCCTCACCATAGTCCTCACGTCCATCACCTCAATCCTTTTTAACAATGAATGAACTTCATCAGTCTGCTGACAGCTTCCATAGGGTTTAGATCACTTCTAACAGAGGAAGAAACAGTCCAGAGGAGCATCTTAGCCACTTGGTAGTACGCCTGTGTACTAAGACGTCTTTTCGGAGGACACCCTGTGGGCGACTTAAGTCTTTTCTCCTTGTCTTCTTGGTGCGAAGTACCGGACCTGCGAAAGCATAGCGATAGTGCGAGTTAATCTTATTTTAAAGAGTGAAATTGTGTTACGGGCCAACTCTAACTTATCGAGCGGACGTCCTGCCTGCCGTGTCGAGCCACTTCAGTCTGCTGGGGACATCATAAGTGGCCAAAACTTCTTTCTTGGCGCACCGACTCTCCGTGGGAAACGAAGATAGCCCGGTGTCTGCGATCAGAGTTCTGTTCCCGTACATTGCACTTCGTGCGGGCGCAAGAGCTGGTCTGCCAACAGTTGGGTAAGTGGATCTACGGAATACACTGAATAGGATACAACACAACAGTATAGGATACAACACGAGAATACATACACCTAGGGACTGCTCCCTCTGAGTATGTCCGCCCCACAAGGGGACAAGGTCCTTCAGGGCCGAAATCCCCTAAATCAGGCTAAAGGTAGGAGTCCCCCGGCTTCACCGGTGATCCCTCGCTTGGCCAAAGGGAAGGTTTTGGTCAAGCCAACCAGGTCCGTCATTCTGGCGGACAGCAATGCAGAGGCAAACGGCCCTTTTAAGGACCAAGCCTCTAAAATTAATTCAGTTTCTAAAACTAATTTAGTTGAGGAAAACGGCCCTTTTCAGGACCAAAACTCAAACATTGCATCATGCATCGCCCAGTCAATTTCCGCAGAGGACAATGGCCCTTTTAAGGACCAACCGTCCATTTCCAAGAATGGACAATCTGATAACGATTTCCAGTTAGTCAGCCGAAAGCGGCAAAAAATCAGCGCATCGCAAGAAAGCATCTCAGGCTACCAATCTGACGGTAGCAACCAATCCTCTTCAAAGCCACCTGCTGAACCAAAGGAAAGAGTTCCTCCCATCATCTTGGAAAATCCTAAGAATTGGCAATCAATATTTCAAGAGCTCAACAGATCCACTGGCGGTCAGCTAGAAGTTAGCTGCCGAGGAAACAGCTTCAGAATCATTCCTAAATCCATCGATCAATTTCGAGCAATTCAGGCAACGCTTCTTAATTTAGGGGCTCATTTCCACACCTTCACTCCTCCTTCAGAGAAGGAAGTGAAGGTTGTGATAAAGGGTATCCCTTACTCCACTTCACCAGATGACATCATGCAGGATCTGGAACTTAGGGGCTTAACCCCAACATCTTGCACCCCCATCACCAACTCCCAGAAACAGCCTATCAATGTGTTTCAGGTAAATCTCAAAAGGACAGCTCTCGTTCGCGCCGTGTACGCTATTACACATATTTTTTTTATTTAATTATTTTTATTTTCCACAGACACATGACATAACTTCATTAACATATAAAATATTACACTTAAAAACAAAACTAAAAATCAATCTTTATATAATGAAATTACCATACTTATAAAACAATGAAATTAAGATTTCTTACAAAATAATGAATTTACAATAATTATAAAATAATATTAGCATAGCTTATTATATAATATTAACATAACATTCAATTATATATTCAAAACTAAATTAAAATACTGTGGAAAACATACACGCACACAGAAAGGCAATAAAATACCCTTAAATGTGTGCGGGAGTTATCTTAAATATTAATTACTATTCATTCATGCATACATTCATACATCCAGACACAGAAACAGACGGACGGACTATGATTTTATAAAAAAAAAAAACAAGTTTTTGACTCTACATTAAAATACATTTCCTTGGCCTATACATACTAAATCATATATTTAGGTTCAGTCACACTATATAGTCAGACCTTGCACCTCTGTTTCATCATTGAAGAGATATAAACATATTTTCCAAAGCCTCAGGAGAAAGAGAAAATAACCAGTGTCTAAGTTTGTCCTTAAAAGCCCTCATATCGGACATATTCCTTAAATATAAAGGCAATATGTTAAAGAATTTTGGCCCAAGAAAGAAGAAGGTTCTTTGAATAAACGTTTTATTACATTTGGTTAACTTTACAAATCCCTTGCTTACCTGCCTTGTGGGTACACCGTGATTTATCCGAGACCCTTCATTGCCACTTACCCTATAAAATAGTTCTAACACTTTAAAAACATATAGATACCGAAGAGGAAGAATTCTTTTTGCAATAAAGCATGGGAAGGAACTTTGAAGCCGTCCTTTTTTGCACATCAATCTAGCGAATGTTTTTTGGAGCCTAATCAATGGAGTTAAGTGTGAATTATAAGTACCCCCCCAAATAGATAAACCATATGCCAACTTAGAATGGACAAATGCAAAGTAAACCTGCCGCTGCACTCGTACAGGCAGATATGTTTTTATAAATGAAAACTTTCTTAAAAACATAAACACATATTTTTTTAAACTGGATATATGATTTCGAAACGATAGTTTTTCATCCAATTGCAAGCCAAGATATTTAGTGCATTTACTTTGAGTAACTTCACTACAATCACAAAACTGGCTACGGCAGTCAACACTATGATATTTAAGCGGCACCAGGAAATGAAAGGAATTAGAAATGGAAAAGTTAATAAACATTGTTTTAGCTACATTTAAAGAAAGTCTATTGTATCCAAACCAGAGGCTCAAGAAATAAAGATAATGTTGAATTTTTATTTGCAACTGATTTGCATCCGAATGTGCGTAGGCCAGAGCCGTGTCATCAGCAAATGTTGTCATAATGCCATTGAATGGTCCTGAAAACAAGTCATTAATAAATATTAGAAACAATATGGGACCAAGTACCGAACCCTGAGGTACACCAAATAGCAATGAACGCCGAGTACTCTCTGAGGAACCAATTTGGACAAACTGCTTCCTATTTCCAAGATAAGACCGAAACCAAGACAAGGCCACCCCTCTTATTCCATCTGATTCCAACTTTTTAGCCAAGAGCTCATGATCAACTGTATCAAATGCTTTCTTGATGTCCAAAAACAAGCCTGACACTTTCATTCCTAAATTCAAATTGGAATATATAACAGACATAAAACTATGTAATGCTAATTCAGTGCTAAACCCCTTCCTGAATCCAAATTGACTAACATGAAAAAAATTAAATTTGTTTAGAAAAGACATTAATCGTTTTTTTATCAGTTTTTCAAAAATCTTAGAAAATACAGATAATAAAGAAATGGGACGATAATTTGAAACATTATCAGACTTTCCAGATTTAAAAATAGGAATTATCTTAGCTACCTTCATTTGTTCCGGAAAAATTCCCAAAGTCAAACTTTTATTACAAATATGAGCCAGTATAGGTGCTATTAAACTTCCAATATCCTTTAGTAAATTAGTATTTATATCAAGACCTGATGATTTGCACTTCTTTAATTTGTGAATGCACTCTACAATTTCTTCAGGGTAGATTTTGGTAATATGTTCTACATTAAGGTGACTGTGGACACCTATCACCCCAAATCAACTGTAGCTCAGTGCTACAAATGCCAGCGGTTCGGGCACAGCTCCCTAAACTGCCATCTACCGGCTTGCTGTCTGAAATGTGCTGGTTAGCACGATAGGACAGAGTGTCGCAAATCTCGGGAGGATCCTCCCAAGTGTGTTAACTGCGGGGGGGAGCAGCCTTCAAACTACAGAGGATGTCCCGCAAACGCGGAGCATGCCAGTAGGAACAAGGGGGTTCAACAACGCAGGGCACCCACTGGGCGCATCCCTCCTCCACAGCCACCAACATCTTCTACAAGGGCACCCATGCCCCCGCCACCACCACCGCCACCCCGACAGCATTCATCGGATTCAACATCGTCTTCGGACGATGAATCTCCAATTGAGATCCAGCAAACCCCTCCACCCATCAAAGTCGTCAACAAGTCGTACGCCAAGGCTACGATGGCAGCACCAAAGGCGCAACGGGCCCCCAAAAAGGCTCCTGCTGCCATCACAAAACCAATACCACAAAAGAAAGTGGTAATCATTCCCCCACCATCAAAACCGGTAGTGCCCCCAAAAAGGACACCTACCAAAGTCACATCTTCGAAAGTGGAATCACCTGACTCCGTCCTCAGTTTTCTTCAAAACATCACGACCGCTGACGTACTCAAGTGGATCTAAGAGATCCTTCCAAACTCCTAACGGAAAGCGATACGAAAACTATCATAATTACGATTTTAACTTCCCTAGTTGCGTTATTCATGCGAAATGGATAGACAACTAAAAATTCTCGCATGGAATGCCAGTGGAGTTCTCAGTCGAAAAGCTAAACTCCGAAACTTCCTCCAGGAAAGAAACATCGATATTGCTCTAATATCAGAAACTCACCTCCGACCATCAAATCACTTCAACATTCCATGCTATACGACCTATCGTACAGATCGTCCCACTAATCAAGCTCGTAATGCTGGGGGTGGAACGGCCTTACTGGTTCACAGAAGGATCGTTCATCAAACGATTCCTAACGATCCACTATCTCCGATAGAGCATACAGCAATTAGCATCAACTCCCTTGGGACGGATATACGCATAATCTCTGCATATATCCCTCCAACTACCACATTAAAAATCACTCATCTTAAAAAGCTTCTCTCGTCGGACGACTCAACCATCCTAATGGGCGATCTAAACTCCAAACATCCTGACTGGAACTGTCGTATCGCAAATACACACGGCAAAGTACTGCATAAGTTCCTGCACAATCACCCAAACATCAAAGCGATCGGTCCCAGTGAACCGACTCATTATCCCAGGCAAAACAATGCCCTACCAGATATCCTTGACATTGCCGTGTTAAAAAACTTTCAATTCTCCCACGATCTTGTCTGCATTGACGACCTCAGTTCTGATCATAATCCCATCATCTTAACTGTTGGCACATCTCCCTATCAACGACTACCCCCTAAAAAGGAAGGTAAACGAGTTAACTGGAGGAAGTACACTGAATGCCTTCTCAGGCAAACCCCTAATCTCACTGCAGACATCAACACCCCAACTGACATTGAAAATCAGGTGACCCATCTCCAAACCATCATAACCGCAGCACTAAACTCCTGTGCTTACACTTCCCCTACAACTGGGACTAAGGCTGGACTCCCTCCTCATATCAAAGAGGAGCTGGCAAAGAAAAGGAAACTTCGCCGAAATTGGCAACTTTTGCGAGCACCCTCTGACAAGAGACTGTTCAACGCCCAAACCCAACTAGTAAAGTCGCTACTAGACACTCATACTAAGGATGAATGGGACCTATTCCTATCAACAGTAACTCCAGAAAACGGGTCCCTATAGAAATTAAATCGCCAGCTCCTAGCAACAAAAACTCCCAATCACCCTCTTCATGGACGTAATGGTGTAGTCTACACACCCGCGGACAGAGCTGAAACGTTCGCTGATTCATTCCAAGACCAATTCACTCCAAACGCACGCATCTATGATGATGACCACATAGAACATGTGGAAAATTTTTTCGAAAAATTTCTAGCTTGTCCCATGGGGCCTCTCCCCGACCCTTTCAAATGGGACCAGGTAGCAAGTCTCATTAGTAAACTCCCTACACGTAAAGCACCTGGCATAGACAACGTGAGCAACACCGCGCTTCGCAACATCCCAGCTACAACGGTAGCACTCATAACAAATATCTTTAATGGAATCATGCGAACAGGTCACTTCCCTTCATCATGGAAAGGAGCCAAAATAATCACGATTCCCAAACCCGGAAAATCGGCTCTCTTTCCCGAAAATCACAGGCCCATATCTTTACTGCCAACAATTTCTAAAGTCTTTGAGAGATTAGTTTATTCCCTGCTCACCCAACATCTCAAAGACGTCATTCGTCCTGAGCAATTTGGCTTTCGAAGTGAACATTCCACAACACTCCAACTTGTAAAAGTTCTCAACGATCTTTCCGATGGCTTCAACAATAAAAATCAATCAATTTTCCTGGACATATCAAAAGCTTTTGATAAAGTATGGCACGAAGGCCTGCTTTACAAACTAGCACGCAGCCCAGTTCCTCCATGCTATGTACATCTCATAAGTTCATACCTCGACAGCAGATAGTTCCAGGTTGCTGTCGAAGGTACACTTTCTACTTTTAGACCCATCGAGGAAGGAGTTCCCCAAGGCTCAGTTCTTGGTCCGTTACTGTACCTTCTGTACACTAACGATATTCCAGTCATCCCCAAAGTATCACTGCGACTCTTTGCTGATGACGCTATGTTCTACTACAGGACTCTGAACCTGGAATACGGCTCGTCGGTCATTCAACAACAGTTGGATGCCCTACAGCCGTGGCTCAGGAAGTGGAGAACTGCAGTGAACACAGATAAAACTCAAGCCATCCAATTTTCTCCACTACGTAGATTTCCTGAAGTCCAATTAACTCTAAACAAATCACCCATAGCATGGACCCGCAAAGTCAGATACCTTGGAATCACGCTTGACGCTAAATTAAACCTGTCACATCACGCCAAGCAAACTCTGTCTAGGGCTAAATCCGTCCGTGGCAGACTCCTTTCAGTCATTCACGCCAAGAGCCCCCTACCACTTCGTATCAGATTGTCCATGTACATAACATATATCAGACCAGTACTCACGTACGCAGCTCCAGCTTGGTACTCTTTGCTATCTGTTTCTTGGAAGAAAAAGTTGGATTCCTTCCAAAACAAAACTCTCCGTTGGATCACCAACTCCCCATGGTACGTAAAGAACGTCACCATCTCTCAAGGGCACAAAATCCCCACACTCGAGGACTTCATCCTAAAATTAACACATAGAGTCAAACACAGAGCCGAAGGGTCTCAACACACACACATAAAACAGATCATCACTGATCCTGCACCTGCGCAGGTCAGAAGAAAACGTCCCTTATGTCTGGTTTACGAACCACCATAAGCATCCAAAAATCCAAGCTCTATTCTTAAACGCCACACATTTTCGTAATTAATCCCAGTGTATTTCATCGATCCACCATCTCATTCCCACCCAAAATTATCTATTCCAAATTTAGTCATAAAATTTCTATAAAGTCATTTTTAGTTTCAGATAAGCAGCCATTGTTGTTAAACAGATGCTGTCTTTCACCAAGACTACGGTCTTGCCAATTTGCTAGGCTTTTTACTACTGCAGCAAACTCTAACTACCAACACATTCAAGATATCAATTCTTCAACAGGCCCTGAAGAGAAATTCATTCCACGCCCTAGAGCACTTCTGGACGACCCTCCATGACTCAAATTACCTAAATTACAAAAATAAAATCCTTTCCACTAAACAAATTCCACTCCAAAACAATCTAACACCCTAACTACAATCATACTTAAACAACAGTTCCATAATAAAAACGTCCTGATATAATATTAATACTAGCAATCATTTAATTGTTTCAGGTGTTGCAGAAATATAGAGGACATCAGAACCTCGATAATACGTCTTGTCTTGTCTTGTCCAAAATAGAGTCTTCGTTTTCGTCTACCACCAGACCAACGGTCTTCATCCACGAACACCAAGCGAACACATCAAACGAACTACAAGCGAACTTCATCAAGCGAACAACAGCTCCTACCTGGACGCTGCCAAGGGAACTGAACTCGTCAACACAACTGGAACGGATCCTACCTGGACTCCGCAGGCGAACATCGAGTGTACCTCACTCCGCAAACACCAGGTTGACAACCGAGCTACAGACCTTGGAACAACACTTTGGCCGGACCAGTGCCTAGCTACGGGAGAATTGGCCGGACAACTGCCACGCCGACAAACCGCCGAGAGAAGTGAAGCTAAGGGAGAGTCGCCGAGTTAGTGAGGGAGTATTGCCGATCGCCAGGATAAAAGACGAAAATAAAATAATTCAATTCTAAATTAAAAATAAGTCTTGTTCTTTCGACTACGCCAACTTCACAGCGCAACAATACAGCAGACACAAGAAGACCCGTTCGCGGAAAAGAGGCTAGTCCGGCTAGAACCTCAGACCGTAGCTCCGGCTACGTGTCACCCGACAACTCTACGCTCTTCAAGCTTACACGGTCCTTCTCAGGGCCGACTTCATCCAGTAGTCTCTTGATCCAAGGCTTTGCAGTCGTCTTGGTGACCGGGTAGTGCTTGCGAGCACTACTTAGGGCTACTGTGCTTCGCTACGCAACGACAGCGCAGCGCTACGCATCGTTCATAGGCTTCACCTGAAATCAAGCGCCCTTCAGGCTCACGTTCCCTAACGTATTCGGCCCTTTTCAGGACCGAATTAGCGAGGCTTCACCTCACTGCCCTTCAGGCTACATTTTACCGAGGCTTCACCTCACCGCCCTTCAGGCCACATTTTAGAAACTTTTGTCGCCAAACTGAGCTACGTCATAATTTTTATTAAATTCATTTCACCGGAGCGACAACATATAAACAGAAATAATTGTGTGTATATTTAAAATTATATTAATAACACATACTAAAAATACTTTACATTTTCATCTTAACATTAACTATAATAATTTAAGTATTTGTAATTTAATAGTAACCACATAATATTCTCCTAGTACTTATACGTTGTTTAACGTAACCAAAATCAGACACCTTATACAAGTAATACCGTCTTATTTACCAATGAACCTATTGCCTTTAAATATACAACAAAATTAACCTCTTTCCAGTCCATTGTACTAGATTGTTTGCGCATGCGTTGTGTTTTCTCGCGCTAAAACTGACATGACCACAAATTCCCGCGCGGATTGGAAATTGTTCGATTTTAATACGGACTGGTAAATGTAATTTTTTTTAAATATATAAGATTATATATTACTATATATTCTTACGGTTTTTTGTATCTCTCACGTTTTGAAAATTTGAAGTATCTGCTATTTTTCATTTTTTATATATAGTGGGGGTCTGGTGGACTGGATACTATACGGTCAGTTTACAGTACTGGATATAGCTAAAGTGACAGGAATATATATATATAACTTGTCAAGGAAATATATAGGGTTGCACTTTGATCGTTACACGAATTGGATCTGAAGATATGAAGATTTAACTTCAAAACGTACATTTTACAAAACGTTTTATTTTTTTAGTTATCAGTAGAACTAATGAAGACTTGTCGAGTCCAATTTAAACAAATTAAAAATTGCTTAATTACCGCCCTCAATTATTCCGCCATCGAAAAAATACTACAATATTACATTACTGTCAAACGAGGAAATTAATTAAAGCTAAATCAGTTTGAGCTATACAGAGAATTTAAAAATGATAGAATATCATTACTAAACGAAAAACTTAAGTTTGATTTAAGTTTGATTTATACTATATAATCAAGTAATAGTCTCCATAAAAAGATAAAAACCACTCCCTCCTGTGCTACTCTCGCTGGGGTTTCTAAAGTGGAAGTTCGTTCTAGGGGCTAGAGCCTTTTAAAAACATATTACGAGAGGACACGCATTCATTATTATGTAAGAAACTTGCCAGTATTAATTGCTGTGAACTATATTTGAGTTGTCTATTTACAGGTTATAATCGCTTTAAAATAATATCTCTTTTTACACTTTAAGAAATACAAATTTTAATACATTCGTTTAATTACGACGGCCACATAGTTGTAATAAATATGAAGCTTGTAAAAAAACACAAGATAGCAGTTATAATAAATGTAAAAACAACTTGTGACGTAAGATTTACAAAAAATCAGTTTAAAACACCATAGGCTACTAAAATTTTAGCCAACTTTATCGAAATAAAAACATGTTTACGTAAAAAGAACAAAGTAATTTAGAAAAATACACAAGGCAATTTATATGTACATATTGTTAAAAAATGTGTGACGTTACTTTAGGGAAAGTTTTTACTTTTATCGCTAAGGAACGAATTACCAAATATTTTATACAATTTATTATTAATTATTCGGTCATTTGCAATCATTTGTGAGTTAATAAAAATCAATACATGATGTTTCGGAAATATGAATCAACTTCCGTTATCAAGCGTTTAAAAACTAAGGGAGCATAAACTTAGTATTACATCTATTATATACAACTACTCAGAAATAATTTTTTTTAGCCGATAACTCGGTTATATTTTGACCTCGAAAACGTCGAGAAAAGTCATACAAAACGGGGGTAAATTTTTTTAGAATTTTCGCAAGACGTATTGCAACTTTGGCATTTTAATACGAG
>JAGFPH010009382.1:34942-47510 GCA_018207615.1 Philaenus spumarius | reverse complement strand
CTTGTAACTCCTAGGCCTACTTGTTTAGATCTTATTAATAATGGTAATTCATGACTAGGAACTGGATTCGTACACATTGATAGACTTGTAACTCCTAGGCCTACTTGTTTAAATATTATTAATAATGGTAAAAATAATAATTTAAAAAAAAATTAATAAAAATTCGTTCTTGTACATAATATGATTTAAGTTTTTTATACTATTGTTTAAATAATAAAAGTTTAAAACCTTTTTGAAATATTTTAATAACGTATAAATAACTATGTAGAAGATATTATCAGTTTTTTTTATTTATGACAGGTTTCTTAATTTTCTTAATTATGTGTAACCCCATTATTATGGTAGATTCAGTGGAAGTGGATTCGTTTGGCTTCGACTGCGCCCAAATAAAAACAATGAATTCATCTCTCTTTTTATAGAACTCAATATTGTAAAAGTAGGATATTTTTAATTTTATGTAATATAAATGGTTTGTTATATTTAATTTTAAGCAGGCTTGTTCTATTTTAATCGAAATTAAGACAGTGGTACCTTGAGGTACCACTATTTTAAATTGTATCAATGGAAATAGAAAAATTACTGGTAATATTGATATGAGTAGGGTTTTCGTCAGTTTTCTAACAGGAAGACGATTGAATAAATCCCTTAAAAACCAGTTTTTCAACTTTATTCTAGTTCTAAGATGATATAAAATTACAAAGTTTGCATTAGAGTATGTCATATCAAATATCTGGTTTTAATGCCTATGATTGAGGTAGCCGTTGTACATTGTCAACAAATTTAGAATGTTAGAAATTATCAAATGATTTAATGCAAGCATTGTATTTAAAGGCAGAGTTTTGTAAGATTAGTATCTCTCTCACTTCAACTATCCCCGTCTCGCTTTAACGTAAATCCGACAACCATGTGTGGTGGAGGGGGGGGGAGGGACAAACATAACTATTCAATTCGTGAATGTTTTATTGTACAATCTCTACATTATGTATTGAGTTTTTTTCAATTTAGATTAGTATTACGCTTTTAGTTATATTTCTATTGATATATATAGAATAGAATAGAACATATGCTTTATTAATGTTAACTTATTTCAGCAACATAGATTTTTAACATATTTTTTAACAATGGCTATACGGCCGTCTATTGATATATATATAATATATATATTATATTGACAAGTTATTCGTAAAGGAGAATATTCTTCAAATATGCACCCTTCAGTGCTTCTACATTGTTTTATCATTACCTCTGTGACTTATCAAAGCCCGCGGATAACCTAGTTTCTGTTAAAAAATGTTATCTAATAAAAACTATTTTATTTGTATATTTAATAAAAAAATTGGCTTTTAATCACGTGAAATAGGAAAACTAAATTTTTTTAGCGTTCCGTATCAAAAATAGAAAAACTGGTCTCTTTGTTGTCGGTCTGTTTTTCTCAGATATGGTTTGAAGAAAAAGACTGAAATTGGGCACAATGATAGTTAAAAATTAACCAAACAAAGAACTAGAGTTATGAATATAAATTTAGCAATCTTAGTGGCTGTTTTAGGGACCAACTGGGTGAAAATAAAAATCATATTTTTTTCCCTGGAAAAGAATATCTAGAACTACCTAAGAGGGAAGGGCTAGTTTTGTTAACATAAGAGTATTTGTATTTGACTATGATCTATTTCAAACAATGTAAAACATTAATGTAGGCCTACTTGCATAGACTTATTATTTATGATATTGTGTTTATGATGGTGGTTTTATGATATTTGTAAACCACTACACGAAGTGTCCAAACGAATGCATAAATAATATAATACAATAAATTATTGTTGCCAGGGCCGCTTTTCCGCTTAGGCAAGCAAGGCAAATGCCTAGGGCGCAAACGATTTGTGGGCGCAATCATTTGAGGCAAAATGACGGAATTTTTTTTATTTCTGGTTCAATGTACATTTTTTCACAGTAGTTTTAACAAACGGAGAACAAAAAATTAAAATTACAGCAAATGCACCCTCGCCTGTCAGCCAACGCCCAGCGAGTCATGTAGGCCTACCCATGCGTTGTGTTAGTGTGTGAAAGTGTGGGCATGACTGTGTGGACAGTGCAGTGCTGAGTGTACATCACCGTCATAGCAACAGTGGCACGAAGGAGAGTATTAGAGCATACACATTGGTCGGAAAAATAAACGATCGGTTTATTTACCGCTGACGATAGCTGTGCAGCCGCTCGCTGCCACTACAATCGACGGATTTTCCACCGTCTCCCCAGAAACAAACCAAATTTGACCAAATGCACGCCGAATATCCTTATTTTAGTATTTTTTTCGTAGAATACTATTCTTCCACCGCGTGTGCAGTTCGTCAAATTACGAAACCCACATTCTGAAATAATTGAAAAATGTTTCTTCATATAGTTCCTCAAATTAGGAAACAAAGTGTAGAATGCTCCAAAATCTTATCTTCTTTTATTGATTGGATAAACCTAAATAATTATATTTTTTGCTTTCTCTTCAAATGGCGAGAGTCGCCCTCTGTTCATATCAATAACACATCAAAAGAAATAATATTTTACAGAACACACTTTGTGATTGAAGTAGACACTTCAGTTTAATGCATCCCAATGAGCGTTTTAGACGGCGTCGGACATTTTACCGCTCTGTGTTCACACTTTAAATTGAGTGTGTGAACCGCGTTTTGTGAGCGGCGACGGTAACTAAGCCGCAGCCGACAAAAAAAAACGCTGTGTGTGATCCAGGCCGTAGCCTAATGTTTGCGGGCGCCGATCGAGACGAGACACTATTACAGATCTCCAATGGCATGAAGTGGCTCTAGTAGTTGTGGGGTGGGGCTTAACAGTTTGAAGTGCCTAGGGCGCTGGGGAGGATAAAAACGGCCCTGATTGTTGCAATTTCAGGACTAGGCCTATGTTGGTACCATGATGTTATTTTTGGTAATTTGATAATTGCTAGACGAAGAACCTCTAGGTTGGCAGAAACTGTTAAAACCTTTACCACTGAATCCAGTTACTTACACATAATCCAATAAATTAGGTAATTTCAGGACTGGTACCATGACGTTATTTGTTGTAAATTACTAGAATAGATACAGTAGAAAGATAATAATTTTTTTTAATAATAAATATAAATTAACTAATTGGTACCAGAAAGGTTGTCTGGCTATCTACCGGGTATCCAAAAGCTATCTATAGGTATATAATTCCTAAAAAATAAAACAGATTAGAGTGTTATAATAACTACATCAAAGATTAAGTAACGGTAAAGAAAAAAGTAGTTGTGATCTTTGGATCGATTTAAGAACCTTAAGAACAGTAGCCAATGCCTCTAACCATTCGGCCATTTCAGGTCTAGGAAACTTTAACGATTTGAGTACACGATTAAAATTTTTACACATTTACATAGTGTATAATAATCATTATACAATTATTATAGAATTTTATTTCTTAAAACAATATGTAGCCTAAGTGTGTTTATGCACACAAATGTTAAATATATTGTCTTGTATACCACATCTAGAACAAATTTCTTTAGCTTCTGAAAGGATTTTAGTAAAAACAATAATTTTCTAAAATTATTTACCAAGGTTAGGCTTTTACATTAATTTTACGTTTTAAAATCTTGTCGAGTGAAAATGTCTTGTTTTTTAATTTTTCCTCTTTTTGTGTTCAGTTTACGTGAAAATCTTTCAGAATGTTGCTTTTATGCATTATGAGAATCTATATATCTAATTCCGTAAGCCCAAATTTTACAAAGAAATTGTGAGCGAATGGGAGGTGGAAGAAAGCTGGGAGAGGTTTAATTTTAACATGATATTTTGGGAAAAAATATTCATTTTTGTTAATTTTGTCTTGAAAAATTGTTACGGAATAAAATAATTCCCATTTAAATAGCACTTGAATATATAGGTGTAAATCAGGTGATTTTAGTGTTAAAAACAGCTGATTGCATATAAATTGGAAAATTCTGCTATCATAGCAACATCTGAATGTGCAGTTTTGTGAAGTGTTTTGTTATTTACCTGTGTTTTTGTTTCAAAGTGAGAATTAAAAGCTTATAGAATATATAGCCTATATATAGGGGCTATTGCCCCTACAAGAAACTAGTACAATGTCTATTTTTACATCTTTCATTTATAACTTTGAAAATTAAGTTTACCCTAACTGAGCTGTCAAAGCCCATGTATAGGTAATTTTTATGGTGATTTTATTATATATCCACAATAATTTATGACTTCATTATACATCCACTTTTTAGTCTATTTTAGCAAAATTTATCATAATTTTAGCTATATCCTATATCGAAGGAATTTTTTGGAATGTTGAAAAACATATCTATTTGAATATAATTTTGTAAAGGTTTTGCATTAGGGCTTTCAAAAATTAGAATTTTAAACTCTACTTTAAACATTTATTTACTAGCCATGCCCTTTGTCAGGAATGCATTATTCCTGGAGTATTATGATTTAATACTCTCTTACACTTTAATAGTATAAGTATAAGATCAAATTTCAAAGACAGCCAAGAAAAATGAAAAACCATTATCAAACCATTGTTATAACTTGTTTTAGCCTAATTGCTAAAAACTGTCAAATTTAGGTTTTTAAATAGTACCTACTGTATAAAGTAATTAGCTATGTTCAATTCACTTATGTTTGGCCATATTCCATTACAATTCAGGCCTAACTGAGTATTGAGATTGTTTTAAAATTATTTTAGTTTGCAACTGTATTGGACTAAGAAATTAGGGTATCGGAGTAGAATATTTTAAAATTTAGGCAATTAAACATATTAAAGACATGGTTTTATGCTTTAGACTTGGAATTTATGTCATGCATCAATTAAGTTCACACATCTGTTGAGGTTTCCAGTACTATGACATTTGTTTTGTTCTAGTTAATACATTTTTGAAATTTTATGTTGTCTGAATTTGTATTATACCTAGGCAATAAAATGTCGATTCCTATATCTAGGCTACCAGGTATCCTTCTCTAAATAAAAACAATCATCCGTAAGTCCGTAAGAAATAATGTAGGGCCTACATAGTACCTACTCATAAGTTTTTAAGTATACCCACAAATCTGTCTGCTTACTTAATAAACAATAACAAAATGTCAATAAGATATTTCACCAACTAATAGTTAATAGTTTTTATTAACACCTTATGCTAATGACAACCAAAATAAACATATTCTGGATATTTAGTCACATAACAGAGACCTGAACTTTTCCTGAACATGTATAGGTATAAATGCCCTGAACTTAAGCTGATGCAATTACTTATCAATGTATATAATATATCCAATTACCTATTATTATAACATAAAATATTGAAATATGTACTCTTTGTAAAGTTTTAGTTACTCAAATTTCAAATCCATCATGGCAACTCCTTATATTAAAAATCCTCAAGAGGGACGGACCACTGACATTTAAATCAAATGTTTAGCTAGAGTGTTAAAATTCGCCATCCAGCACTTAACTGTTAATAAGAAAATGGTTATTCTGGTAATTTTTAATGGATGTCAACAATTTTTAAATCTTGACAGTAAGATGGGAAAATGGGTTCAAACAATATTTACTGTAGTTATAATGTATAAGTAGTAAAACCAGCTCGCCACACAGCATGTAGGCCTATATGCAAAATTAAAACTCTACTCAATATTGTACAATGTCAATTATTCGCCTTATTCGTTTTGTGCCGAAGTTTAACGAACAGACAGCGGGAAAGCCGATCAGATACGTCCACGCCACGCCGGACGGCCGGAGTTTCTCTTTATTTGCTTGTTTGGCTCTTCCGAGTTGTACATACGTCACCAATACTCTCTGGAACTTCAAGCTGACAACATCTCCAGGACCAGGACCAGCAGTGGACTTCTGGACCAGCTAGAAGAATTCTACCAGTGGTAACATCGTGCTTCTTACGCTTCAGCGAGTGCCGTCTGCCTCTGTTGAGTCAACAGCGCAGACATATAGGGGCGGCAGTTGGGCAGCGCGTCGCATAACACGCACTAGTCCGGCTATCAGTCTCTTGGTGCTTGGTGGAGTCTGAGTCGTACGATTCTATTCTTTACGGCCCTTTTTAGGACCTGTTTTAATTCTCTTTAGTATTTTTGTTCTGCTATTTAGTATTTTAGGTCTCTTTTATGGACCTAGTTTTTGTAATTTAAGTTGGCCCTTTTAAGGACCCATTTAGTGATTCGAGTTGGCTCTTTAAATCTAATCTTTATTTTTGTTCCAGCATGAGCGACCACGACATGGACTCCGGAGGTTTCCAGATAGTGGTAAATCGCCTCAGACGTACCTCTAGTCCCACGAATGGCAGTGATACGAATAGTTCCGTTAGAACTGTCAGACCCTCTATTTCAGATGACAAGGCGGAAAAGATTCCACCGATCATTGTAGACGGTGTCGAGAAGGATTGGCCGCAGTTTTTGAAGGGGCTCCGACAGCAAGGCCTCACCTTTGAAGACAAATGCGTCGGAAACTTTATCCGTCTCTTTTGTAATTCTGTTCTTAATTTCAGGGCCATGCAGACATCCCTTGCATCAAAGAATGTGAGGTATCACACGTTCTCCTTACAGAAGGACAAGGAGGTGAAGGTTACAATACGTGGCCTTCACTACCTCACTGAAAGGGACGACATCATCCAGGCGTTAGAAGATAAGATTTCCACACCCTTACATGTGCAGTCACTGCAAAGGCAGACAGGAGAGGACATCAGGGCCCCTAGTAACACCTTCTTAGTGAAGCTGAAGAGAGTCGGCAATTTTGCTAATATTTATAAGTTGCAGGAACTCTTGGGACTGCAAGTTACTGTTGCGGAATTCCAGCCGCAGAAGGGAGTACCGCTGTGCTAAAACTGCCAGTGGTTTGGACATTCCTCTGTTAACTGCGGACAGCCTTCCAGATGTCTCAAGTGTGCGGGGCCACACAGAGGTAAAGATTGCCAGGGGTCCAGTAACTCTCCAGTTAAATGTTGCAACTGCGGGGGCGATCACGTGGCAAGTTGGAAGGGCTGCCAGGTTCACAAGCGGGCGGAAATGGCGAGGAGTAGGCGTGGTGCACGGGGCGAGAACCGTCGGGGGGGGGGGGGGGGGCGGGCCAAGGCCCACCTCAACCCGGCGCCCCGTGTCGGGTGAGGCGCCTCTCTCTGGTGGTTGACGGTTCAGGCCAGGACCAAGTCCTGGATCTGTTCCTCAGACTACTGCCACTACGTCTGCTAAGTCGGCTGCTCTCAGCCTGTGACCAAAGAACTGGTTGCCCAGCCCAAGCCTGTCTCTTCTGTTTCAGATGCTAAATCCTACGCGGCAGCAGTTACTACCGCAAAGAAACCTAAGGCTGATGTCGGAGTTCCACCCAAGAGACCCAGGAAGCGAGCTCTTCGTAGGGAAGAAGACTAAATACCACTAACTCGCAGTTCATCTGTTTCAGATACTAACATCAGCATTGAATCGGATGCCGACGTCCAGACTCCTAAGGGAACGTCGACTTTGACGCCTGTGGAAGTACTGCCAAGAAAGAGGCGAATGCCCTTGCGCAAGTCGCCTGTCCAAGAAGAGAGCAGTGAGGTCATGACCTGCTCTAGTGCCACCATAACCAATGAAAAACTGGCTTCGTGGATTACGCAGCTTATCTCTATTGTTTTAGGTTCTGCGAACAAAAGCTTGGCAGAGCTGCTTGCAGCTATTTTGACCAGCCCCCAGAATCTAATTCGTGATGAATAGAGACCTCAAGGTGGTGGTCTGGCTGTCCCGCGGGCTGCCGCCTCCACGTCTGCTGTGTCGGTTACTCAGCCTTTGACAAAAGTTCTGATTGCCCAACCAGTACCAAGTGTTTCTGTTCCAGATTCGGGCGCGTTAACATACGCGGCAGCAGTCACGGCTTCCAAGCGACCTACGGCTGAGGTTGAAATCCCAGCTAAGAGATCCAGAAAGAGAGCTACGCGCAAGGAGGTTAATATCACTCCTCCCAACCCGTGTGTTTCAGATGCTGACGCAAGCGAGTCCGACGCTGGCACAGACACGCCCAAGGGATCGTCGATGTCGACTCCTGAGGAAGCACACCCAAGGAAGCGGCCTGTGCCCGTGCGCAAGCCGACTGTCCAAGAAGACAGAGCTGAGGCCTCAACCTCTTCCAGTCCCTCCTTTACTAATGAAAAGCTGGCTTCGTGGATCACGCAGCTTATTTCTATTGTTTTAGGTTCTGCGAACAAAAGCCCGGCAGAACTGCTTGCAGCTATTTTGACCAGCCTCCAGAATCTAATTCGTGATGAATAGAGACCTCAAGGTGGTGGTCTGGAATGCAAATGGGGTTCAATCCAGGCGCAATGATCTCCACTAATTCACCACAGAAGAGGACGTCGACGTCATCCTTATCTGTGAGACTCATCTACAGCCGGGTCATACCTTTACACTTCCTGCCTACAGGACTTATCGTACTGACCGGGTCTCAAGAGGCCGCGGCGGTGGTGGTAATCCTGTGGGTGGAACCGCTGTTTTGGTGCACCGCAGGCTAACTCACAGAGATTTTCCCACTAATACAGTGCACTTTGAGTCCACAGGTGTTTTCGTACAGCTTGGGGACTGTGAGATCCTACTAGTCGCAGCCTATTTCTTACCAACTCGAATTCTTCAGGGTAACTTTCTGTCCGATCTGGACATTCTATTTCAATGTGCTGAACATGTCTTTGTTGCAGGTGATTTCAACGCCAAGCACAACTCTTGGTCACGGAGGACCAACACCAGGGGTAAGGTTCTTCGACGTTTCATTGATTCTCAGCCTAGTGCTGAGGTCTTGTCACCTGAGGAGCCTACTCATTACCCGGCCCATGGGCTTGCTGATGTGCTTGATATAGTTTTAACAAAAAATGTTCCTTTTCCCATAGTCGTTCGTGCCACCCAGGATCTCTCGTCAGATCACTGCCCGCTTCTGGTTACTGTCGCTGCCGGACCTACTTCGAGCTTACCGCCCAACACTGTACGTGTCAGGGTCGATGGGACCATTTCAACTAACTAATTTCTGAACGCCTAACGCATCCTGCGCCCCCAAAATCCGTGGAGGAATTGGACGAGCAGGTCAGCTCGTTACACAACCTTCTAACACTTTCTGTTTCAGACGCTTCCATCGCCGCTTTCCATGAGCCGTGGTGGGAAACCCTTCCCGTAAGATTACGGAAGGAAATTGCCAAGAGGCGAAGACTTCGAACCAATTGGCAGTTCACTCGTTCTCCGGCAGCAAAGAATCTCTTCAACCGGCAGAACCAACGTGTTAAAAATCTTTTAAATGATTTCAGGTCTGAGTCATGGAACTCATATCTGCATACTCTGAAATTGCAAGACGGTAGTGCTTGGAAAGTGGTCAAGATACTTCGTAGTGAAAAGCGCTCCAGTCGGCCTTTGCACGGGCAGCGTGGACTAGCCTACTCTGACCTGGAAAAGGTCGAGACTTTCGCTGACACTATGCAGGATCAGTTTTAACCAAATCACGACGTTTGCGATGAGGATCATGCAGATATGATCGAGGAGTTCGTAGACGACTACTTTGCTGAGCCACCGGAGGCTGACGACGACATCGAACCTTTCACTCTCAAGGAGGTGAGGGCCACTGTCTCTGCGGTCAAGCCGAAGAAAGCCTCCGGGCTGGATCGGATTCGCGGCAGGGCCTTGCTTGCTGCGCCCCCTCAGTTAGTGGAGGTATTACTAAATGTGTTTAATTCTGTCCTTAGGTTGCGCCACTTCCCTTCCCAGTGGAAGACCCCAAAGATCATCCTCATTCCGAAGCCGGGGAAGGACCATCTCTTTCCGCAGAATTATCGCCCGATATCACTGCTGCCGACCATCTCCAAAATATTTGAACGTCTTTTTCTTTCCAGGATGCAGCCTTATATAGAGGACTACATCAGACCAGAGCAATTCGGCTTCCGACGTGGACATTCCACAACGCTCCAGCTCATTCGTGTTATCAACAAACTGGTTGATAACCACAATAAGTTCTTGTCTTCTGTTGCAGTATTGTTAGACATCAGCAAGGCTTCTGACAAGGTATGGCACGAATTCCTCCTCTACAAGTTGAGCGAGTCTCCTGTACCGGTGGCTGCTGTACACTTGATCCGCTCCTACCTCTCAGGCAGATCCTTCAAGACCTTCGTAGACGGCGAACTCTCCACTCTACGGCCGATACTTGCTGGTGTTCCCCAAGGCAGTGTCCTGGGACCAGTACTGTATCTGGTTTATACTAATGACTTTCCTACCATTCCAGGTGTGACACTCTCGCTGTACGCTGATGATGCGTTACTACACTGTAGTAGCATGAATCCAGCATACGCAACTAAGACCATGCAGAGACAAATGGACGCGTTGTCCCCGTGGCTGCAGAAATGGCGCATTAAGATAAATGCGGATAAATCTGATTCCATCTGTTTCAGAAAAAGACGTAAAATGAAACGCAGAATCCTTCCCGCAGTGGAGCTTGACGGGGTGGCTATCCCTTGGAAGCCTACCGTAAAGTAACTCGGCATAACGCTGGACAGTCGACTCAACTTCAGGCGACACGTACAGAACAAGGTCTCCGAAGAAAAGAAAATCCAGGGTTTCCTTTCACCCTTGTTGGCGAGGCATAGCCCTCTGCCAGTAAAAGCTAAATTAACAATTTTTCTGTTAATAGTTTGCTCAGTGCTGATGTGTGCGTCTACCGCTTGGTGGGCGCTTGCCAGCAAATCCAGCAGGAAAAAATTGGAGACTCTTCAGACTACTGCTCTTCGCAGACTCACGCATCAGCCATGGTACGTGAGGAACTATACCATTCTAAGGTCAGCTGGTATCCCTACAATAGAAACTTTTGCTATAAGATGTGCCACTAAACTGTTTCAGGATGCACGCAACTCAGGCTATCCTCATATAGCTGAGATCTGTGGGAGACTCGAAATCCCGGAAAATGGTAGGCCCCGGCCTGCCGCTATCCTGGACGACTCGCCATAGGTTTCTTCAGGCTGCGACTCCAGTCAATATTGATATTAACCTGTTTGCCTTAATTTTCTATTTAAGTGAGTTTTAGATTGCTGCTTGCAGCCATTAGGGAACGGCCCCTAGATGCTGCTGACGCTCACCCCAGTGATGCATGCGGAGTGTCTCTGTCCGATACGCAGCTACAGGAGTGTTGTAACGCTGTCTCAGGAGAGGTCAGGCAAGAAACACTCTTGTGACTGGGTTCGGAGCCAGAGTGACTTCCTTACTTGGGGGCGAGGGCGGTCGTTTTAGTGGGTATTGCCAGAATCGTTCTGGATTGAGGTCTGCACTAAACGCATTTTTTCCGCCTAAAAAAAAAACCGAGTTGTACATTATGATTTTAATAAAAATGGTCCTAGTACAGTCAGTGACCTTGTGGTTGCGTGGGGAGGGGGATCCTGAACTGAAAAAAAGTCTCACAGTCTGCAAATCGCCCACTTCACCATTCAATACAAAGATAAAAAATTGTTAGTAAATAAATAAAACAACGCTGTGTTGTGTAGTTTTATCTAGTCCAGTCAATGAATGCTGCAAAAGGGAATGTAGACTGTAGAGGGAAATTGGAAGGAACACAGTTGTTGACTGTGTTTGTTAATTAACATTGTTTTATTAAGCCCATCATATGCGTATTTATAGCCTATGTATAAGTAGTATGTAGGCCTATTACATATATGTCACATAAAGAAATTATATGTATTATACAGAGTGATTCAGGGAAAAAATTATAAACATAAAAAAATTACATCTTCTACTAGTGAAAATAAAGAAATAAGTTCCTATAGATACGGAAATGCTTCGTTTCCCAGTCATCTACAATTTTTTTTTACAAAATACTTGTAGGATGTAGGAAAATAATGAACGCAAATTTTTGATACATATTTGGTATGGATGACGTCTTTTACCCATGTACAAAAAACCAAAATGTTTTTTCATATATTTTCAAAATGACGGCCGTTTAAATTTTGTAAAGTAAAATACAGTATCTCAAAAAATACTAATTATACAAAAAAATTCAAGAAACAAAAAATGTACTTCTTAATGACAAACAATGGTTTTTATTATTTCTGTAACTTAAAAGATAACCGTATTATTTGCTAAAAAATAAAAGTGTTGTATTTTGTAGTTGTCCATAATATTCAAAATTACTCCAGAACCAAATTAAGAGAAAATCACGTAAATAATGATCAAAACTAGTTATTACAAACATAGGTTTTTATTACATCTATACTATACAGAACTTTAAACACAAATTGTAAATCACTTTGAAAATTTATTTTAAAAGTAGTTTAATTAAAGACAAAGAAAACCAAGGAAATTAAAATTAAAGAGCTATTAAAAAATTGTACTAATTTAAAAATTGTTCAAAGTGCCCTCCTGCACAGTGATTACAACACTGCTCCAAATAAGATTCCTTTTTGATTTTAGGCTTACTGAACGCTCCGACGCTTTAAAATCTGATCAAGTTTCATACATTTTCATAATATCAACATCTAGTACAGTAAAAATAGAAAAGCTAAAAGCTGGGAATCCGGTGCAGGTTAACTGATGTTTTTGATTTTTTTTTT
>JAGFPH010009382.1:8170-29942 GCA_018207615.1 Philaenus spumarius | reverse complement strand
AGTGTTTGTGTTTTTTAATGTTTTGTGTTAATTGTGTATAGTTTATTACGACGTGTTCCACAACAGTAGAATGAATCATTTTTGAGGTTGATCTGATGATGGTGGCATGAACCACCGAAACCGGTAATCTAGAAAGGATATATTTTAGAGTGCTCGACGGATAAAAATAAGGTAATTAATTACCCATTATTATAATAATTGCATTCTTGGAAGCTAAATAACATCATGTTTAAAATAAAATTAGTCCTAAACTTTAATATAAGTTTTTAATATAACCATATCCTTAAATTTATGGTCAATTCTACAATAATTGATAATATATTTATGTCTAATTCACAATTTAATTTGTCAGAAGAAAGTAAAACTTCACCTAAGTTGACAGTGAACTATTAAACTGTAATATATTCCTGCCCCGTTTCTAAAACATAGCTTTGAGGTTATGATTAATTCTTCAATAATTGTTAGGCCTAATATATTTAGGCTTGATTTAATAATTTAATTTTTCATAATAAACTAACACTTTGAATAAATTGATATTGAAATATTAAACCTTAATTAATATAGGCCTTACTCATTTCTGAAGTATAGCTTTGATGTTATGGTTAATCCTGCAATAATTAATATACTATATCTTCTTAGAGGAACGTATCATGCTCCTTCTTATTTTTCGTTCTTTTTACGGTTACACATTTCGTATGCTTGTTTCAATAGATAAAATATATAAAAAGTTAAACAATCGGAACTCGGTCACCTGGTACTAGAACGTAAAACAACACATTCAAAAGATTTAGAAAGGGCAGCATAAAAAACAGTACCTTGCTACTTCGTAGCCTACACTTCAATTAGAGCAACCTTCATTCGAAGAATTTGTTTTCATATATGTTAGTAATGAGTGTTCTCGTAAAAGTAGAATAGTAACTATTTTAAAATAACTTAATGAACAAGACACCCTCTAGGCTTAGGTAGGCCAAAACTTAGTTTGTTAAATACTATAATATTTTATTAAACGTTTAAATATTTATTTAGTTATGTGTATACAGAGTGTAAAAACAGTGTCAATTATTTTTAATGGAAATTAACGTAATGTATTGCATAACAGCTGTAATGTAATTTATTTATCAATCAGCTGTTATTTTGCATTGTTGGAAAACTGCTTTTAATTTAACACAGCATGTGCAACATTTCTGAACCGTCATCATTCAGTAGTGATTTAAAGTTTTTCAATACATTACTTTAATTTCCATGTAGCGGCAGTATTTGTTTTAGGCTACATATGACAGCACGTAGTTCCGTAACGGCTGCTTTTAGAGAAAAATACCAAAGAACAAAAGTGTTATACAATAATATGTTTTATCAAAAATGCAATAAAAGTATGGTGTTTGTATTTTTAAAAATAAACATGGTGGCCATATTCGAAAATGGCGAAGATTAAAAATACGGTAACACCGAAATTTTAATGTAGGCCTATGTATAAATCCAGGGAAGGTTCCCAATTTAAAGTTTTTCGAGAAACTGATAGTTTCCGAAATCCCATTGGTGGCCATCTTGAGTTGATCACCCTGTATACTAATCTTCGTGCTTGTCTTATGTTGAATTAATTATGTTTATATCTTAATTAAAACTTTTTTGATGACAACTTAATAATTACTACCAGAGTTTAAAGCATACAAATATGTTACCGAATAATTAAACGTGGAAGTTATTTATTGTAATTATTTTTCTTAATGATAACAAGTAGTCTATACAATAAAACAGACGTTTTTAAAACACAAATATTTTGCAAAACAAATTTTGACTTTTTGTTGTGCTCATAACTTTATAGTTACCTCAAAACATTACAAATAAAAATAGAAGAATAATCAAATCGCAGTGTACAACTTTTTTAGTGGCTTGGATAGTCACTAGCAGGTGGTGCGTCATTAGGTTACTTGCGCCCCTGCTGAAACGTGGGCGTGCGTTGGTAGAGGGTCGCCTAATCAGAGTCCATAAACCGTCTGCTAGACTATAATATTGCTCCAAATTGATTAATTTGCCCATTTTTTCAATTTAAAACACATTGTAGTACTTATAATAGCAAAATTCCAAATTCACAGAAATTCAAAATGTGTTTTCATTTAAAAACTTTTAAAATGGCTGATAAAAACTAACTTTGTTATTTATAATTTAATGAGATTTGATAATACCCGTTAATGTTTGTATCGTAAAAACGAATCTGTAATTAATTTTTCCATAACTAACTATCTTTATTAAGTTTCAAGATGGCAGTAAAGTTCTTTTTATGTGAACGAAAATGTTCAACAAACTATCAACAAATGTTTGCGAATTTTATTTCGAGAAAATCCACTCTGGAATGGCATTAGTTTGGATACACTTACAATGAACATTCAATGGGGTTTTAGGATCGGATCCATATACGAGCAAAGTGAGTTGCTATAAAGGCCTATGTACTACTCATTCACTCATTGATATCAAAATTCCGAATATTATAAAACTTGACATAATACACAGTTTATAGGATAATATTAATAAATACATGGCAATAACTTTCTTCAATATTCTATTTTTGTTCTAAGAGCTGTTGTTGCAGTTTCTGAGACATAAGGCCATAGATCCAGGAATGTGTACTTGTTTAGTACATATATGTTTGTTTTTGAACATTTCTTTTAGATCGCCAGAAAATCTCTCGGTGAATAATTTTGTTAATTTATTACATTAAGATAAATTAATAGTTATTTTACATTGATAGAAAAATTCTTTG
This sequence comes from Philaenus spumarius, assembly GCA_018207615.1. Taxonomy (NCBI): domain Eukaryota; kingdom Metazoa; phylum Arthropoda; class Insecta; order Hemiptera; family Aphrophoridae; genus Philaenus; species Philaenus spumarius. The sequence continues at coordinate 27,184 of JAGFPH010009382.1, read as the reverse complement.
TATTACTTGATGTTAAAAAAAATTATAATTTAAAACATCTTAGATATTTTATTTGTATAATTTCCTAAAAACAACTATCCCTTTCCCTTAGAGTGAATCAAATCATTTGAGCTATAATGGAAAATTAGTTTTACGTATAATACAATAAGTTATTATCACGATAAATTAATTTCAAGTAATATTTAAAGCGAAACAACTAATTCGAAAGTAATAGAAAGTTAGATTAAAAAATTTACCGCGAGGACATGGCTTAAGTAAAGCACTACAGTAAAATGCAGTTGTAATTTCAGGCCTAGTTTTCTACCATGATGAATAAGTTAATAAGTTTGTTATAAAACACTAAACGAAGTAACTGTCGGTCCGCGAAAACAATTTACGAACTTTTGCTTCAAAACCACATACTTGTACTTACAAGTAACAAAATAACTGGGTTTGTAACATGACGAATTTATTTGTTCTAAGACACTATAGAATGTAACCGTACGGTCCACGGAAACAATTAAAGATATTTTCTTCAAAATTGTAAACTTACAAGTAATATAATAAATTTTATTGCAAGTGCTGGATTTATACCAAGAAGTATATTTTTTGGTTGTAAAACACAACACTTTCATTTTATATGTCGTAGCGGAGCTACTTCTATTTTCAATAAATTAATTCTTCCTGAGATTCCCCGGCATCGTATATACAGTCCAGCGGAAAATCAAAGTTCAAATCACCAAGCAACTTCTTGACCTATAAAAGGACCTACTCTTCGTGCGAAACTAACATCATGCGATTCAAACATCAATTTCCATCACTTAACTTTTTGCCCTCAAAAGGGCCCAACATCAGTCAGCGTCTTGCGATTTTCCCGTAAATGCCTTTTACGGGAAAACTCGCCTAAACGTCCTCAGAGCTTCACTCTATTACGTCCCCGGTCGGTATATTATCTGTCTGGCGAACATAGGCATGTTCGACCGCCAAGGACACGACGATATCGGCCGGCAATCATCTATAATCTACGTTTGCCTTCCTCGGAAATTGACACCTCATCTTCCGAGAAAGATACTAGCATTATTTCCCCACAACTTTCTCAAGGACCGTTCCGACTACGCACTGCAGATGTCTGGGATACGTCGACACGTTCATCCGCCAAGGACACTGCGACATCACTGCGAACGGCTCCTTCACTTCTACCGTAAAACTTCTCCCCGCCGACAAGACCTTGTCTTACGGGAAAGTTGTTCGGTAATCTCCCGCGAAACATCTATCGTAATAAATCCAAATTCTCTAGTAAATTCAGTTCCCTGGTCACGTTATATATTTAGTGGCAACCGTAGAAACGTTTGCCGAACAAAAAATAAATATATTAACTCTCAAACGGCCGAAACAACGACTTCAAACTTTCTCGGCGTTCATCGCACTGCGTCCGAGAAAGTTACAATCTCCCGCGTAACTTCTGACGAAAATATTCTGGCAAATTGGCAAGACCGTAGTCTTGGTGGAAGACAGCATCTGTTTAATAACAATGGCTGCTTATCTGTAACTAAAAATGACTTTATAGAAATTTTATGACTAAATTTGGAATAAATTTTGAGTGGGAATGAGATGGTGGATCGATGAAATACACTGGGATTATTTACGAAAGTGTGTGGCGTTTAAGAATAGAGCTTGGATTTTTTTTGGATGCTTATGGTGGTTCGTAAACCAGACATAAGGGACGCTTTCTTCTGACCTGTGCAGGTGCAGGATCAGTGATGATCTGTTTTATGTGTGTGTGTTGAGACCCTTCGGCTCTGTGTTTGACTCTATGTGTTAATTTTAGGATGAAGTCCTCGAGTGTGGGGATTTTGTGCCCTTGAGAGATGGTGACGTTCTTTACGTACCATGGGGAGTTGGTGATCCAACGGAGAGTTTTGTTCTGGAAGGAATCCAACTTTTTCTTCCAAGAAACAGATAGCAAAGAGTACCAAGTTGGAGCTGCGTACGTAAGTACCGGTCTGATATATGTTTTGTACATGGACAATCTGATACGAAGTGGTAGGGGGCTCTTGGCGTGAATGACTGAAAGGAGTCTGCCACGGACGGATTTAGCCCTTGACAGAGTTTGCTTGGCGTAATAGGACAGGTTTAATTTTTAGCGTCAAGCGTGATTCCAAGGTATCTGACTTTGCGGGTCCATGCTATGGGTGATTTATTTAGAGTTAATTGGACTTAGGAAATCTACGTAGTGGAGAAAATTGGATGGCTTGCGTTTTATCTGTGTTCACTGCAGTTCTCCACTTCCTGAGCCATGGCTGTAGGGCATCCAACTGTTGTTGAATGACCAACGAACCGTATTCCAGGTTCAGAGTTCTGTAGTAGAACATAGCGTCATCAGCAAAGAGTCGCAGTGATACTTTGGGGATGACTGGAATATCGTTAGTGTACAGAAGGTACAGTAACGGACCAAGAACTGAGCCTTTTGGAACTCCTGCCTCAATGGGTCTAGAAGTAGAAAGTGTACCTTCGACAGCAACCTGGAACCATCTGTTGTCGAGGTATGAACTTATAAGATGTACATAGCATGGAGGAACTGGGCTGCGGGCTAGTTTGTAAAGCAGGCCTTCGTGCCATACTTTATCAAAAGCTTTTGATATGTCCAGGAAAACTGTAATTGATTGATTTTTATTATTGAAGCCATCGGAAAGGTCGTTGAGAACTTTTACAAGTTGGAGTGTTGTGGAATGTTCACTTCGAAAGCCAAATTGCTCGGGACGAATGACGTCTTTGAGATGCTGGGTGAGCAGGGAGTAGACTAATTTCTCAAAGACTTTAGAAATCGTTGGTAGTAAAGAAATGGGCCTGTGATTTTCAGGAAAAAGAGCCGATTTTCCGGGTTTGGGATCGTGATTATTTTGGCTCCTTTAAATGATAAAGGGAAGTGACCTGTTCGCATGATTCCATTGAAGATTTTAGTTATGAGTTCTACCGTAGTAGATGGGATGTTGCGAAGCGCGGTGTTGCTCACGTTGTCTATGCCAGGTGCTTTACGTGTAGGGAGTTTTCTAATGAGATTGGCTACCTGGTCGCATCTGAAAGGATCGGGGAGAGGCCCCAAGGGACAAGCAAGATATTTATCTAGAAAATTTTCCACATGTTCTATGTGGTCATCATCATAGATACGTGCGTTTGAAGTGAATTGGTCTTGGAGTGAATCAGCGAACGTTTCAGCTCTGTCCGTGGGTGTGTAGGTAATACCATTACGTCCATGAAGTGGGTGGTTGGATGTTTTAGTTGCTAGGAGCTGGCGATTTAGTTTTTAGAGGGACCCGTTTTCTGGAGTTACTGTTGATAGGAATAGGTCCCATTCATCCTCAGTATGGGTGTCTAGTAGCGACTTTACTAGTTGGGTTTGGGCGTTGAACTGCCTCTTGTCAGAGGGTGCTCGCGAAAATTGCCAATTTCGGCGAAGTTTTCTTTTCTTGGCCAGCTCCTCTTTGATGGAGGGAGTCCAGCCTTGGTCCCAATTGCAGGGGAAGTGTAAGCACTGGAGTTTAGTGCTGCAGTAATGATGTTTTGAAGATGGGTCACCTGATTTTCGATGTCATCAGGGGTGTTGATGTCTGCAGAGAGATTAGGGGTTTGCCTGAGAATTCGTTCAGTGTACTTCCTCCAGTTAACTCGTTTACCCTCCTTTTTGGGGGGTAGACGTTGATGGGGAGATGTGCCAACAGTTAGGATGATTTGATTATGATGTGAGCTAAGATCGTCAATGCAGACAAGATCGTGGGAGAATTGGAAATTTTTTAACACGGCAATGTCAAGAATATCTGGTAGGGAATTATTTCGATGGGGATAATGGGTCGGTTTAATAGGACCGATGGCTTTGATGTTTGGGTGATTGTGCAGGAACTTGTGCAGCCCTTTGCCGTGTGTATTTGCGATACGACTGTTCCAGTCTGGATGTTTGGTGTTTAGATCGCCCATTAAGATGGTTGGATCATCCGATGAAAGAAGTTTTTTGAGATGAGTGATTTTAAATGTGACAGTTGGAGGGATATATGCAGAGATTATGCGAATATCCGTCCCAAGAAAATTGATGCTGATTGCTGTGTGCTCTATCGGAGATAGTGGATCGTTAGAAATCGTTTGATGACGATCCGTCTATGAACAAGTAAGGCCGTTCTACCCCAGCCGTTACGATTTGGAGTAGTGGGGCGATCTGTGCGATAGGTCGTATAGCATGGAATGTTGAAGTTGTTGGATGGTCGGATATGAGTTTCTGATATTAGAGCAATATCGATGTTTCTTTCCTGGAGGAAGTTTCGGAGTTCAGTTTTTCGACTGAGGACTCCATTGGCATTCCATGCGAGAATTTTGAGTTGTCTATCCATTTCGCATGAATAGGGCAACTAGGGAAGTAAGAATCGTGATTATGATGGTTTTCGTATCGCTCTCCGTTAGGAGTTTTCGAAGGATCTCTTGGATCCACTTCAGTACATAAGCGGTTGTGATGTTCTGAAGAAATCTGAGGACTGAGTCGGGTGGTTCCACTTTCGGAGATGTGACAGTGGTAGGTGTCCTATTTGGGGGCACTACCGGTTTTGATGGTGGGGGAATGTTTACCACTTTCTTTTGTGGGATTGATTTTGCGGTGGCAGCAGGAGCCTTTTTAGGGGCCCGTTGCGCCTTTGGTGCCGCCATCGTAGCCTTGGCGTACGACTTGTTGACGACTTTGGTGGGTGGAGGGGTTTGCTGGATCTCAATTGGAGATTCATCGTCCGAAGACGATGTTGAATCCGATGAATGCTGTCGGGGTGGCGGTGGTGGTGGCGGGGGCATGGGTGCCCTTGTAGAAGATGTTGGTGGCTGTGGAGGAGGGATGCGCCCAGTGGGTGCCCTGCGTTGTTGAACCCCCTTGTTTCTACTGGCATGCTCCGCGTATGCGGGACATCCTCTGTAGTTTGAAGGGTGCTACCCCCGCAGTTAACACACTTGGGAGGATCCTCCCGAGGTTTCCGACACTCTGTCCTATCGTGCTCACCAGCACATTTCAGACAGCAAGCCGGTAGATGACAGTTTAGGGAGCTGTGCCCGAATCGCTGGCATTTGTAGCACTGAGCTACAGCTGACTTAGGATGATAGGTGTCCACAGTCACCTTTATGTAGAACATATGTGTAATAGCGTACACGGCGCAGATGAGAGCTGTCCTCTTAAGAGATACCAGAAACACGTTGATAGGCTGTTTCTGGGAGTTGGTGATGGGGGTGCAATATGTTGGGGTTAAGAACCCGGAGTTCCAGATCCTGCATGATGTCGTCTGGTGATGTGGAGTAAGGGATACCCTTTATCACAATCTTCACTTCCTTCTCTGAAGGAGGAGTGAAGGTGTGGAAATGAGCCCCTAAATTAAGAAGCGTTGCCTGAATTGCTTGAAATTGTTCAATGGATTTAGGAATGATTCTAAAACTGTTGCCGCGGCAGCTAACTTCTAGCTGATCGCCAGTGGATCTGTTGAGCTCCTGATAGATGGTTTGCCAATTCTTTGGATTTTCTAAAATTATGGGAGGAACTCTTTCCTTTGGTTGAGCAGGTGGCTTTGAAGAGGATTGGTTGCTACCGTCAGATTGGTAGCCTGAAATGCTTTCTTGCGATGCGCTTAGTTTTTGCCGCTTTAGGCTGACTAACTGGAAATCCTTGTCAGATTGTCCATTCTTGGAAGTAGACGGTTGGTCCTTAAAAGGGCCATTGTCCTCTACAGAAATTGACTGGGCGATGAATGATGCTGGCCATGAATGAAACGCAGAATCCTTCCCGCAGTGGAGCTTGACGGGGTGGCTATCCCTTGAAAGCCTACCGTAAAGTACCTCGGCATAACGCTGGACAATCGACTCAACTTCAGGTGACACGTACAGAACAAGGTCTCCGAAGGAAAGAAAATCCAGGGTTTCCTCTCACCCTTGTTGGCGAGGCATAGCCCTCTGCCAGTAAAAGCTAAATTAACAATTTTTCTGTTAATAGTTCGCTCAGTGCTGATGTACGCGTCTACCGCTTGGTGGGCGCTTGCCAGCAAATCCAGCAGGAAAAAATTGGAGACACTTCAGACTACTGCTCTTCGCAGACTCACGCATCAGCCATGGTACGTGAGGAACTCTACCATTCTAGGGTCAGCTGGTATCCCTACCCTAGAAATGTTTGCTATAAGATGTGCCACTAAACTGTTTCAGGATGCACGCAACTCAGGCTATCCTCATATAGCTGAGATCTGCGGGAGACTCGACATCCCGGAAGATGGTAGGCCCCGGCCTGCCGCTATCCTGGACGACCCGCCATAGGTTTCTTCAGGCTGCGACTCCATTCATTATCGATACTAACCTGTTTGCCTTCTTTTTATATTTAAGTGAGTTTTAGATTGCTGCTTGCAGCCATTAGGGAATGGCCCCTAGGTGCTTCTGACGCTCACCCCAGTGATGCATGCGGAGTGTCTCTGTCCGTTACGCGGTTACAGGAAGTGTTGTACTGCTGTCTCAGGAGAGGTCATGCGAGAAACACTCCTGTGACTGGGTTCGGAGTCAGAGTGACTTCCTTACTTGGGGTGAGGGCGGTTGTTTTAGTGGGTATTGCTAGATACCGTTCTGTTTGACCCCCACAGTACCTCTAATTTGGATTGAGGTCTGCACGAAACGCATTTTTTCCGCCTAAAAAAAAATCCAAAATAGAAGTCGTCAGTCAGTTAGTCGTCTTCCAACCTTTGGAGAGTGCAGATCAAAAGTGAAGTGCAGTGCAGTGACCAAGTGAACAGTGAACAGTGATTGTTGTGACAAAGTGATTGTTGTGCGGTAAAGCCTCCGGGGCATTTGCCTAGTGAACCCGCGCCAGTGTTAGTTTTGTTTTTCCATCTAAATACTGTTCACCGTGTCGTGCTTGTTTGTTTTTTCTCCCCCGCCCCTTAATTTACTGTGATAGTTCACCTGCCCCTGTTCTTATTTTGTGATTTAGTGGTTTTAATCAGTTATCTGTTGTTACTTTGTTAATAATTTATCTTTTTCAACAAAAACAATTTTTCAATTTTGTATTTTGTGAATTACTCCCTGTCGGTCCTTAAAAGGGCCGTTTTTCGTTTCTTTCTAATTTGTTCTGTTTTAAAGATATCTTTTGTGCATATACAAATTTTTTGTGTTTTTATGTTTTGTACAACTTTGCCTTCTTAATAATTGACATTTAATCATTTTTCAGACTTTTTGCATTTTCAATTTTCCTCATTCCTTCTATCCACTTATTAATACCAGGTCCTAAAAAGGGCCGTTCACCTTATCAAATGGATCAGATAGAACCGCTTCCTACTACTTCCATGAGCATGCCATCCTCCAGCAGTGCTATCGCTGTACCATCAGTACCTTCCATCGAGCCTATGCTCACCGATTCCAACATCCAATCCTCCTCTTCCAGCGAATGGTCAACCCAGAAAAGAAGGAAAAGGAGTATCAATCTGTCAGACTCCTTCTATAGCCAAAAATCGACTAAACAAAAAGAAACCCATCAAACTGGATACTCTTCCGACAGCAGTCAGGCAACATCAGTTGTCACTCAGCCAAAGACACAAAAAATTCCTCCGATAGTTATCGATTCGCCCAAAGACTGGATTAAGTTAGCTAAATTGATGCAAAATACCATTTCAACTAAATTAGACGTAAAATGCCAAGGCAAGCTATTCAGAGTCTTTACTAAATCTGAAACAGAATTTCGCGCAATCCAGAAAGTATTAAAAAACACAAATGAGCAATTCCATACTTTTAGTCTTCCTGCAGAGAAGGAATTAAAAGTCGTCCTGCGTGGTCTTCCTCACACCACAGATCCCAACCAAATCAAGGAAGAACTTGTACGCAACGGTTTCGTTATCAATCACGTTACCCATCTTCTTAATAAAGAGAAACGACCAGTCAATGTTTTCTTAATCAAATTCAAGAGAGTCGGTGACTTCAAAAAGATATACGATCTAGACAACTTGTTTTATCTACGAGTTACAGTCGACGCTTTTTCACCAATACCAGGCATTGCCCAATGTTTCAATTGCCAGAGATATGGTCACAGTTCGTTCCACTGCCACCTACCACCTCGGTGCGTTAAATGCGGACAGGTTCACGAAAAAGGAATCTGCCAGAAAATAGAAAATGACAGTCCTACATGTTGCAACTGTGGAGGACCACATACTGCCAACTACAGAGGTTGTCCTCATTATAAAAATTTATTAAAAAGGCAAAGAGACCAACGAAGGCTCCGTGAACCATCCATCTCAAGACTCAGACCGAGGGAACGATCACCATCACCATCTCCAATCTCATCACCACCCCAGCAAGAACCATCAGTTCTACCACCATCACAACAACCAGCAGCGCCACCTCCACCACAGCAACAACAACCTCCATCAGAATCAAGCACCCCAGTACCTCCACCCATCCGATCAAAAACGTACGCAACCATCACCTCAAACAGAAAAACGACCACAAAACCGTCCGTCTCCAGAAAACCTCCAAGTCAAGTCACTCACGTACAGCAAATATCATCCCAGCGTACGGACAACTCATTCAAACCTCCTCCTCCTCCTGCGCCACACGTTTCATCATCCAAAGTCTTAACAACTCCGTCTCAACATAATTCATCTCTTCCAATTACTAGCACAAACACGGCTAACTCTAACCAAATTTTCGCAAAATTCGTCCAGGACATTATTCCAAAAATCCTTCTTGCCAAAGACGTGCAATCACTCCTCACCATAGTCCTCACGTCCATCACCTCAATCCTTTTTAACAATGAATGAACTTCATCAGTCTGCTGACAGCTTCCATAGGGTTTAGATCACTTCTAACAGAGGAAGAAACAGTCCAGAGGAGCATCTTAGCCACTTGGTAGTACGCCTGTGTACTAAGACGTCTTTTCGGAGGACACCCTGTGGGCGACTTAAGTCTTTTCTCCTTGTCTTCTTGGTGCGAAGTACCGGACCTGCGAAAGCATAGCGATAGTGCGAGTTAATCTTATTTTAAAGAGTGAAATTGTGTTACGGGCCAACTCTAACTTATCGAGCGGACGTCCTGCCTGCCGTGTCGAGCCACTTCAGTCTGCTGGGGACATCATAAGTGGCCAAAACTTCTTTCTTGGCGCACCGACTCTCCGTGGGAAACGAAGATAGCCCGGTGTCTGCGATCAGAGTTCTGTTCCCGTACATTGCACTTCGTGCGGGCGCAAGAGCTGGTCTGCCAACAGTTGGGTAAGTGGATCTACGGAATACACTGAATAGGATACAACACAACAGTATAGGATACAACACGAGAATACATACACCTAGGGACTGCTCCCTCTGAGTATGTCCGCCCCACAAGGGGACAAGGTCCTTCAGGGCCGAAATCCCCTAAATCAGGCTAAAGGTAGGAGTCCCCCGGCTTCACCGGTGATCCCTCGCTTGGCCAAAGGGAAGGTTTTGGTCAAGCCAACCAGGTCCGTCATTCTGGCGGACAGCAATGCAGAGGCAAACGGCCCTTTTAAGGACCAAGCCTCTAAAATTAATTCAGTTTCTAAAACTAATTTAGTTGAGGAAAACGGCCCTTTTCAGGACCAAAACTCAAACATTGCATCATGCATCGCCCAGTCAATTTCCGCAGAGGACAATGGCCCTTTTAAGGACCAACCGTCCATTTCCAAGAATGGACAATCTGATAACGATTTCCAGTTAGTCAGCCGAAAGCGGCAAAAAATCAGCGCATCGCAAGAAAGCATCTCAGGCTACCAATCTGACGGTAGCAACCAATCCTCTTCAAAGCCACCTGCTGAACCAAAGGAAAGAGTTCCTCCCATCATCTTGGAAAATCCTAAGAATTGGCAATCAATATTTCAAGAGCTCAACAGATCCACTGGCGGTCAGCTAGAAGTTAGCTGCCGAGGAAACAGCTTCAGAATCATTCCTAAATCCATCGATCAATTTCGAGCAATTCAGGCAACGCTTCTTAATTTAGGGGCTCATTTCCACACCTTCACTCCTCCTTCAGAGAAGGAAGTGAAGGTTGTGATAAAGGGTATCCCTTACTCCACTTCACCAGATGACATCATGCAGGATCTGGAACTTAGGGGCTTAACCCCAACATCTTGCACCCCCATCACCAACTCCCAGAAACAGCCTATCAATGTGTTTCTGGTAAATCTCAAAAGGACAGCTCTCGTTCGCGCCGTGTACGCTATTACACATATTTTTTTTATTTAATTATTTTTATTTTCCACAGACACATGACATAACTTCATTAACATATAAAATATTACACTTAAAAACAAAACTAAAAATCAATCTTTATATAATGAAATTACCATACTTATAAAACAATGAAATTAAGATTTCTTACAAAATAATGAATTTACAATAATTATAAAATAATATTAGCATAGCTTATTATATAATATTAACATAACATTCAATTATATATTCAAAACTAAATTAAAATACTGTGGAAAACATACACGCACACAGAAAGGCAATAAAATACCCTTAAATGTGTGCGGGAGTTATCTTAAATATTAATTACTATTCATTCATGCATACATTCATACATCCAGACACAGAAACAGACGGACGGACTATGATTTTATAAAAAAAAAAAACAAGTTTTTGACTCTACATTAAAATACATTTCCTTGGCCTATACATACTAAATCATATATTTAGGTTCAGTCACACTATATAGTCAGACCTTGCACCTCTGTTTCATCATTGAAGAGATATAAACATATTTTCCAAAGCCTCAGGAGAAAGAGAAAATAACCAGTGTCTAAGTTTGTCCTTAAAAGCCCTCATATCGGACATATTCCTTAAATATAAAGGCAATATGTTAAAGAATTTTGGCCCAAGAAAGAAGAAGGTTCTTTGAATAAACGTTTTATTACATTTGGTTAACTTTACAAATCCCTTGCTTACCTGCCTTGTGGGTACACCGTGATTTATCCGAGACCCTTCATTGCCACTTACCCTATAAAATAGTTCTAACACTTTAAAAACATATAGATACCGAAGAGGAAGAATTCTTTTTGCAATAAAGCATGGGAAGGAACTTTGAAGCCGTCCTTTTTTGCACATCAATCTAGCGAATGTTTTTTGGAGCCTAATCAATGGAGTTAAGTGTGAATTATAAGTACCCCCCCAAATAGATAAACCATATGCCAACTTAGAATGGACAAATGCAAAGTAAACCTGCCGCTGCACTCGTACAGGCAGATATGTTTTTATAAATGAAAACTTTCTTAAAAACATAAACACATATTTTTTTAAACTGGATATATGATTTCGAAACGATAGTTTTTCATCCAATTGCAAGCCAAGATATTTAGTGCATTTACTTTGAGTAACTTCACTACAATCACAAAACTGGCTACGGCAGTCAACACTATGATATTTAAGCGGCACCAGGAAATGAAAGGAATTAGAAATGGAAAAGTTAATAAACATTGTTTTAGCTACATTTAAAGAAAGTCTATTGTATCCAAACCAGAGGCTCAAGAAATAAAGATCCTGTTGAATTTTTATTTGCAACTGATTTGCATCCGAATGTGCGTAGGCCAGAGCCGTGTCATCAGCAAATGTTGTCATAATGCCATTGAATGGTCCTGAAAACAAGTCATTAATAAATATTAGAAACAATATGGGACCAAGTACCGAACCCTGAGGTACACCAAATAGCAATGAACGCCGAGTACTCTCTGAGGAACCAATTTGGACAAACTGCTTCCTATTTCCAAGATAAGACCGAAACCAAGACAAGGCCACCCCTCTTATTCCATCTGATTCCAACTTTTTAGCCAAGAGCTCATGATCAACTGTATCAAATGCTTTCTTGATGTCCAAAAACAAGCCTGACACTTTCATTCCTAAATTCAAATTGGAATATATAACAGACATAAAACTATGTAATGCTAATTCAGTGCTAAACCCCTTCCTGAATCCAAATTGACTAACATGAAAAAAATTAAATTTGTTTAGAAAAGACATTAATCGTTTTTTTATCAGTTTTTCAAAAATCTTAGAAAATACAGATAATAAAGAAATGGGACGATAATTTGAAACATTATCAGACTTTCCAGATTTAAAAATAGGAATTATCTTAGCTACCTTCATTTGTTCCGGAAAAATTCCCAAAGTCAAACTTTTATTACAAATATGAGCCAGTATAGGTGCTATTAAACTTCCAATATCCTTTAGTAAATTAGTATTTATATCAAGACCTGATGATTTGCACTTCTTTAATTTGTGAATGCACTCTACAATTTCTTCAGGGTAGATTTTGGTAATATGTTCTACATTAAGGTGACTGTGGACACCTATCACCCCAAATCAACTGTAGCTCAGTGCTACAAATGCCAGCGGTTCGGGCACAGCTCCCTAAACTGCCATCTACCGGCTTGCTGTCTGAAATGTGCTGGTTAGCACGATAGGACAGAGTGTCGCAAATCTCGGGAGGATCCTCCCAAGTGTGTTAACTGCGGGGGGGAGCAGCCTTCAAACTACAGAGGATGTCCCGCAAACGCGGAGCATGCCAGTAGGAACAAGGGGGTTCAACAACGCAGGGCACCCACTGGGCGCATCCCTCCTCCACAGCCACCAACATCTTCTACAAGGGCACCCATGCCCCCGCCACCACCACCGCCACCCCGACAGCATTCATCGGATTCAACATCGTCTTCGGACGATGAATCTCCAATTGAGATCCAGCAAACCCCTCCACCCATCAAAGTCGTCAACAAGTCGTACGCCAAGGCTACGATGGCAGCACCAAAGGCGCAACGGGCCCCCAAAAAGGCTCCTGCTGCCATCACAAAACCAATACCACAAAAGAAAGTGGTAATCATTCCCCCACCATCAAAACCGGTAGTGCCCCCAAAAAGGACACCTACCAAAGTCACATCTTCGAAAGTGGAATCACCTGACTCCGTCCTCAGTTTTCTTCAAAACATCACGACCGCTGACGTACTCAAGTGGATCTAAGAGATCCTTCCAAACTCCTAACGGAAAGCGATACGAAAACTATCATAATTACGATTTTAACTTCCCTAGTTGCGTTATTCATGCGAAATGGATAGACAACTAAAAATTCTCGCATGGAATGCCAGTGGAGTTCTCAGTCGAAAAGCTAAACTCCGAAACTTCCTCCAGGAAAGAAACATCGATATTGCTCTAATATCAGAAACTCACCTCCGACCATCAAATCACTTCAACATTCCATGCTATACGACCTATCGTACAGATCGTCCCACTAATCAAGCTCGTAATGCTGGGGGTGGAACGGCCTTACTGGTTCACAGAAGGATCGTTCATCAAACGATTCCTAACGATCCACTATCTCCGATAGAGCATACAGCAATTAGCATCAACTCCCTTGGGACGGATATACGCATAATCTCTGCATATATCCCTCCAACTACCACATTAAAAATCACTCATCTTAAAAAGCTTCTCTCGTCGGACGACTCAACCATCCTAATGGGCGATCTAAACTCCAAACATCCTGACTGGAACTGTCGTATCGCAAATACACACGGCAAAGTACTGCATAAGTTCCTGCACAATCACCCAAACATCAAAGCGATCGGTCCCAGTGAACCGACTCATTATCCCAGGCAAAACAATGCCCTACCAGATATCCTTGACATTGCCGTGTTAAAAAACTTTCAATTCTCCCACGATCTTGTCTGCATTGACGACCTCAGTTCTGATCATAATCCCATCATCTTAACTGTTGGCACATCTCCCTATCAACGACTACCCCCTAAAAAGGAAGGTAAACGAGTTAACTGGAGGAAGTACACTGAATGCCTTCTCAGGCAAACCCCTAATCTCACTGCAGACATCAACACCCCAACTGACATTGAAAATCAGGTGACCCATCTCCAAACCATCATAACCGCAGCACTAAACTCCTGTGCTTACACTTCCCCTACAACTGGGACTAAGGCTGGACTCCCTCCTCATATCAAAGAGGAGCTGGCAAAGAAAAGGAAACTTCGCCGAAATTGGCAACTTTTGCGAGCACCCTCTGACAAGAGACTGTTCAACGCCCAAACCCAACTAGTAAAGTCGCTACTAGACACTCATACTAAGGATGAATGGGACCTATTCCTATCAACAGTAACTCCAGAAAACGGGTCCCTATAGAAATTAAATCGCCAGCTCCTAGCAACAAAAACTCCCAATCACCCTCTTCATGGACGTAATGGTGTAGTCTACACACCCGCGGACAGAGCTGAAACGTTCGCTGATTCATTCCAAGACCAATTCACTCCAAACGCACGCATCTATGATGATGACCACATAGAACATGTGGAAAATTTTTTCGAAAAATTTCTAGCTTGTCCCATGGGGCCTCTCCCCGACCCTTTCAAATGGGACCAGGTAGCAAGTCTCATTAGTAAACTCCCTACACGTAAAGCACCTGGCATAGACAACGTGAGCAACACCGCGCTTCGCAACATCCCAGCTACAACGGTAGCACTCATAACAAATATCTTTAATGGAATCATGCGAACAGGTCACTTCCCTTCATCATGGAAAGGAGCCAAAATAATCACGATTCCCAAACCCGGAAAATCGGCTCTCTTTCCCGAAAATCACAGGCCCATATCTTTACTGCCAACAATTTCTAAAGTCTTTGAGAGATTAGTTTATTCCCTGCTCACCCAACATCTCAAAGACGTCATTCGTCCTGAGCAATTTGGCTTTCGAAGTGAACATTCCACAACACTCCAACTTGTAAAAGTTCTCAACGATCTTTCCGATGGCTTCAACAATAAAAATCAATCAATTTTCCTGGACATATCAAAAGCTTTTGATAAAGTATGGCACGAAGGCCTGCTTTACAAACTAGCACGCAGCCCAGTTCCTCCATGCTATGTACATCTCATAAGTTCATACCTCGACAGCAGATAGTTCCAGGTTGCTGTCGAAGGTACACTTTCTACTTTTAGACCCATCGAGGAAGGAGTTCCCCAAGGCTCAGTTCTTGGTCCGTTACTGTACCTTCTGTACACTAACGATATTCCAGTCATCCCCAAAGTATCACTGCGACTCTTTGCTGATGACGCTATGTTCTACTACAGGACTCTGAACCTGGAATACGGCTCGTCGGTCGTTCAACAACAGTTGGATGCCCTACAGCCGTGGCTCAGGAAGTGGAGAACTGCAGTGAACACAGATAAAACTCAAGCCATCCAATTTTCTCCACTACGTAGATTTCCTGAAGTCCAATTAACTCTAAACAAATCACCCATAGCATGGACCCGCAAAGTCAGATACCTTGGAATCACGCTTGACGCTAAATTAAACCTGTCACATCACGCCAAGCAAACTCTGTCTAGGGCTAAATCCGTCCGTGGCAGACTCCTTTCAGTCATTCACGCCAAGAGCCCCCTACCACTTCGTATCAGATTGTCCATGTACATAACATATATCAGACCAGTACTCACGTACGCAGCTCCAGCTTGGTACTCTTTGCTATCTGTTTCTTGGAAGAAAAAGTTGGATTCCTTCCAAAACAAAACTCTCCGTTGGATCACCAACTCCCCATGGTACGTAAAGAACGTCACCATCTCTCAAGGGCACAAAATCCCCACACTCGAGGACTTCATCCTAAAATTAACACATAGAGTCAAACACAGAGCCGAAGGGTCTCAACACACACACATAAAACAGATCATCACTGATCCTGCACCTGCGCAGGTCAGAAGAAAACGTCCCTTATGTCTGGTTTACGAACCACCATAAGCATCCAAAAATCCAAGCTCTATTCTTAAACGCCACACATTTTCGTAATTAATCCCAGTGTATTTCATCGATCCACCATCTCATTCCCACCCAAAATTATCTATTCCAAATTTAGTCATAAAATTTCTATAAAGTCATTTTTAGTTTCAGATAAGCAGCCATTGTTGTTAAACAGATGCTGTCTTTCACCAAGACTACGGTCTTGCCAATTTGCTAGGCTTTTTACTACTGCAGCAAACTCTAACTACCAACACATTCAAGATATCAATTCTTCAACAGGCCCTGAAGAGAAATTCATTCCACGCCCTAGAGCACTTCTGGACGACCCTCCATGACTCAAATTACCTAAATTACAAAAATAAAATCCTTTCCACTAAACAAATTCCACTCCAAAACAATCTAACACCCTAACTACAATCATACTTAAACAACAGTTCCATAATAAAAACGTCCTGATATAATATTAATACTAGCAATCATTTAATTGTTTCAGGTGTTGCAGAAATATAGAGGACATCAGAACCTCGATAATACGTCTTGTCTTGTCTTGTCCAAAATAGAGTCTTCGTTTTCGTCTACCACCAGACCAACGGTCTTCATCCACGAACACCAAGCGAACACATCAAACGAACTACAAGCGAACTTCATCAAGCGAACAACAGCTCCTACCTGGACGCTGCCAAGGGAACTGAACTCGTCAACACAACTGGAACGGATCCTACCTGGACTCCGCAGGCGAACATCGAGTGTACCTCACTCCGCAAACACCAGGTTGACAACCGAGCTACAGACCTTGGAACAACACTTTGGCCGGACCAGTGCCTAGCTACGGGAGAATTGGCCGGACAACTGCCACGCCGACAAACCGCCGAGAGAAGTGAAGCTAAGGGAGAGTCGCCGAGTTAGTGAGGGAGTATTGCCGATCGCCAGGATAAAAGACGAAAATAAAATAATTCAATTCTAAATTAAAAATAAGTCTTGTTCTTTCGACTACGCCAACTTCACAGCGCAACAATACAGCAGACACAAGAAGACCCGTTCGCGGAAAAGAGGCTAGTCCGGCTAGAACCTCAGACCGTAGCTCCGGCTACGTGTCACCCGACAACTCTACGCTCTTCAAGCTTACACGGTCCTTCTCAGGGCCGACTTCATCCAGTAGTCTCTTGATCCAAGGCTTTGCAGTCGTCTTGGTGACCGGGTAGTGCTTGCGAGCACTACTTAGGGCTACTGTGCTTCGCTACGCAACGACAGCGCAGCGCTACGCATCGTTCATAGGCTTCACCTGAAATCAAGCGCCCTTCAGGCTCACGTTCCCTAACGTATTCGGCCCTTTTCAGGACCGAATTAGCGAGGCTTCACCTCACTGCCCTTCAGGCTACATTTTACCGAGGCTTCACCTCACCGCCCTTCAGGCCACATTTTAGAAACTTTTGTCGCCAAACTGAGCTACGTCATAATTTTTATTAAATTCATTTCACCGGAGCGACAACATATAAACAGAAATAATTGTGTGTATATTTAAAATTATATTAATAACACATACTAAAAATACTTTACATTTTCATCTTAACATTAACTATAATAATTTAAGTATTTGTAATTTAATAGTAACCACATAATATTCTCCTAGTACTTATACGTTGTTTAACGTAACCAAAATCAGACACCTTATACAAGTAATACCGTCTTATTTACCAATGAACCTATTGCCTTTAAATATACAACAAAATTAACCTCTTTCCAGTCCATTGTACTAGATTGTTTGCGCATGCGTTGTGTTTTCTCGCGCTAAAACTGACATGACCACAAATTCCCGCGCGGATTGGAAATTGTTCGATTTTAATACGGACTGGTAAATGTAATTTTTTTTAAATATATAAGATTATATATTACTATATATTCTTACGGTTTTTTGTATCTCTCACGTTTTGAAAATTTGAAGTATCTGCTATTTTTCATTTTTTATATATAGTGGGGGTCTGGTGGACTGGATACTATACGGTCAGTTTACAGTACTGGATATAGCTAAAGTGACAGGAATATATATATATAACTTGTCAAGGAAATATATAGGGTTGCACTTTGATCGTTACACGAATTGGATCTGAAGATATGAAGATTTAACTTCAAAACGTACATTTTACAAAACGTTTTATTTTTTTAGTTATCAGTAGAACTAATGAAGACTTGTCGAGTCCAATTTAAACAAATTAAAAATTGCTTAATTACCGCCCTCAATTATTCCGCCATCGAAAAAATACTACAATATTACATTACTGTCAAACGAGGAAATTAATTAAAGCTAAATCAGTTTGAGCTATACAGAGAATTTAAAAATGATAGAATATCATTACTAAACGAAAAACTTAAGTTTGATTTAAGTTTGATTTATACTATATAATCAAGTAATAGTCTCCATAAAAAGATAAAAACCACTCCCTCCTGTGCTACTCTCGCTGGGGTTTCTAAAGTGGAAGTTCGTTCTAGGGGCTAGAGCCTTTTAAAAACATATTACGAGAGGACACGCATTCATTATTATGTAAGAAACTTGCCAGTATTAATTGCTGTGAACTATATTTGAGTTGTCTATTTACAGGTTATAATCGCTTTAAAATAATATCTCTTTTTACACTTTAAGAAATACAAATTTTAATACATTCGTTTAATTACGACGGCCACATAGTTGTAATAAATATGAAGCTTGTAAAAAAACACAAGATAGCAGTTATAATAAATGTAAAAACAACTTGTGACGTAAGATTTACAAAAAATCAGTTTAAAACACCATAGGCTACTAAAATTTTAGCCAACTTTATCGAAATAAAAACATGTTTACGTAAAAAGAACAAAGTAATTTAGAAAAATACACAAGGCAATTTATATGTACATATTGTTAAAAAATGTGTGACGTTACTTTAGGGAAAGTTTTTACTTTTATCGCTAAGGAACGAATTACCAAATATTTTATACAATTTATTATTAATTATTCGGTCATTTGCAATCATTTGTGAGTTAATAAAAATCAATACATGATGTTTCGGAAATATGAATCAACTTCCGTTATCAAGCGTTTAAAAACTAAGGGAGCATAAACTTAGTATTACATCTATTATATACAACTACTCAGAAATAATTTTTTTTAGCCGATAACTCGGTTATATTTTGACCTCGAAAACGTCGAGAAAAGTCATACAAAACGGGGGTAAATTTTTTTAGAATTTTCGCAAGACGTATTGCAACTTTGGCATTTTAATACGAG
>JAGFPH010009381.1:33941-47513 GCA_018207615.1 Philaenus spumarius | reverse complement strand
GTCACCTGGAAGTTAAAGATTAATTTATAAATTCTAAAATAATGGTTTTTAGAATTAGGGTAGTTATAAGAGGGAGGAAATAGAGTGTGTTAATAATTATAAATATTTGGGTTTGGTTCTTACACCTTCATTGTCGTTCCAAACACGTCTAATTCAAAAGCTTTCTGCTTCTAAAACAGCTATAAATAATGTTTCGGCAAATTAAATTTGTAACAAATGCGGGCCGTTAACTTCAAAATTTCAATGTTTCTCGATATATTTTGTTTTATGGGGCGGCCGTTTGGGGATACCGCCAATATGACACAGTCGAGCAGTTTCTGCGTGTTTTCATCAAACGAATTCTAGGCTTACCACCAAATACCCCTATTTATATGTTATTTAAATATAGAAACAAACCAGGAACAGATTTATTTGTTTACGTTGAAATTGCACATGTTAAAGAATTTTAAAATGTCTCCAATACGGCTTCCTAACATATCAGCTAAGCAAATTATAAGTAAAAACTTGTGTTGGTTTAGGGAATGGCAATATTGTTGGCTGAGAGGCATTCTGTTGCATTATCTGCAGCCTGGGTTGCAGGAAAAGTGGGGGAATCAGCTGTTCTGATTTCTAAATGCGATAAGAATTAATATGGGGCAAAGGTGTGTTCGATCAGCTGAGGCTTCCATTCATAACTCGACGTACAGAAATCTCTGTTTTCAGTTAAAAGACAGGGCATATGGATTTTTAAATGTGGAGGGGAATTGCTTCATCTGAATTAATAAAAATTTTAACATATTTCTTACTGTGTAATATAGAAGAAATTGAAAACGTGTTTCACTTTGTGGCTAGGTGTCCAATTTTGAGAAAGATGAGATCAGTAGGATTTAATTTGCGGGAGTTAACTAAAGATAAGTACTTAGGTTATTTTTAAACGGTGAGGACTGGGTTGCGGCTTGCAGGATATCTGAGGCAGGCATGGCAGTACAGGTAGAGTTTTATTAGAGAATTTAGTTATTAAATTGCAGATTTATGATCTTTGCTGTTGTTTCGTTTTTAGGAGGTGTAGGTCATTTAAAATAGGTGCATAATTTGTGTGTTGGTTATCTTATATTATTATTATTATTATTTAGGATACTTTTATTATTATTTAAGTTATTTTTGTAAATTTAAATTAATTATTTGTGTGTGCTAAATGCTCATTTGTCAAAGGCAGTGTGCCAACCAGTCTTATGATCACTAGCCGCTTAATGCGAGCAAATTGTGTTAGTATTTTTTTGTTTGTATCAAAATAAAAGCATTTTTCATTTATTCAAATGCATTATAACACTTAACTTATGAAGATATAATTTTACTTTCGAAACATGATGTACTTACTTACCTCTTTTATAAATTGTAGACACCGCCATTAACATGTGTTCAAGATACGTTTTAAAAATATTATATTAAGTTGCTTTCGTTTTAAAATCAATCGAATTGTTTTATATAAAACTGTAGTACATAATAATGTATAATTTTATATAAAAAACATATAAATTATAACACATTTTTGTGAATGTGTTTTTAAATTATAAACATCGTCATTAACATGTGCTTACAACAGGTTTAAAAAAGTCCTAGATTGCGTTGCTCACTTGTAAAACGTTTGAAACATACTGAACATACTAAAGATTACAAGACAATATTCTTACAAGAAGACAATTAGTCTTCTTAACTAAATGTTTGTATATTTTTTTAAATTTAAGATACACGTTTAGAGATCCACGTTTAAAGTCTAGGTTTTTACAAGTTTTTAAAGCTTATTTCAATTCTTTCTTAACCATTTTACAATTTGTATTATACCATGGTTTGTTTGGTGCAACGAGGGCTGAACATTGTATTTTAGTTTCAATAGTCATTCCACCATCTAACATTCCCGTTCTTAATGCAGATAAAAGATTGTCATTAAGTTGGGTTTTTATCATTACACTTAAAATTTTATGTTGTCTAGATTTCCCAAGATAGCACTATACGAAGACAAATATGCATCATTACGATTTATTTTTAGAATTGTTTTATTATGATTAGGTTTCAAGGTGTAGTTATTCCCCTGTTGTTTATTAATCCAGAGCACACTCATTAAACGATCACTTGACCCACATACGTATTGCAGTGGACTAGGCCTTCGCAAGGGGTGGGAAGTTTGAAATTTGCACAAATTTTTAAAAACCAGGCTTTCCATAGCGGCAAGGTCTGACCCGGGCGTAAGTCAGCAATCGACGAGTTCAGGCAAAGTCGCGCGTTATCACCGATGACGACACTTGGCCTTGAACGAGTCCGAAACATAAAATTAACTTTAAAATCCGAGATCTGATTAGTATGAGAAACCTGAAAAATTGGAAATTTTGAATTTGGGGTTTTTCAGGGTGGAATGCGTTCCACACAACGTGTACGAAGAAACCAGGGAATTCGCGGATTGTAATAATAAAAACTAGCTGACCCGTGCGAATATTTCTCAAGTTCGGAGTAGGCCTACATTTACCTGATTTAACACGTTGATTAATTCAGTTAATTAAGTTTATTTATTTACATTGGTTTATAAATAACAGTTTCCCTATACAATCTTACAGTGTAAACAATCTAACAGCTGTCATGCTAGTTAAACAGATGGTTAGTAGATGGCGCCTTTCATTAGGAACATACAGAGTATAATATAAAAGTTTTTTAAATCAATTTTTGTTATTAAAACATGAATTTTAAGCTGTTTGTCTATTTTTCCCGTTTAGTGGTTAAGGAAAGCTTTAAAATGATGCCTCATTCATGTAATTTGATGATGTATTAAGGAAGTTATGGCGTACCGACAAAAAAATAGTCTTGAGAAATAATATATGCGATGTGTTAAAGAAATGAAAGTGTAAATTGGTGGGGGAAAGTCAAAATTGATCAAAAGCCATGGGAAAAGATATTTTTGAGGTACAGAAAAGAAAACAAGAAGTAAATGTGATATAGCAAAATTACAAATGTTGTGTATTTTAAAAGTTAATAAAAATTTTTAAAGTTCAAAATTGTAAAAACACAATTAAAGATAGAAGGAAATAAAATTAAAGTGAGACAAAATGAAAAGCAGATAAAGTTTTTTAATCAAATGTGAAAAAATTAAATGCACATTTTAAATAAAAGGTGAGAAGATTCATACCTTTTATGAGCTTTAGAAACTTTAAATATGTCCATAAAAAAATAAGGTGTTTAAAAATATTTGTAAAATCTCAACCAAGGGTATTTATAAATAATTAATATAAAAGAAGCGTAAAATATCCCAAAAACTCACACACCCCAAAACCACGCAAATTGAGAGCGCATCAGAATGAAAAATCTGCTAACACTTCAATTCTATAAAGAGACTTTAGTGTGAGAAAATAAACTTCCTGGCAAAAAATGTTAAAGACATTTCCACGGGAACAACTGTGTAAAACTGCGGGCGCGTCGCATGGCAACCACTCGAAATCGAGAAAAGATAAGAAAGTATGCGCTAAAAGAAAAACTAACTCGCTAAAATAACAAATGCCCAGAAATAAAGTTATTAAGGAAAAATGGAGACCAATAGGAAGTAAGTCTAGATGCAAGATGTGACGTCACGGCCCAACGCGCCAGAAAAAGTGGAAGGGGATAAAAAAGTATAAACTTTACAATAAATTAATATTGAAATCATAGGGCTATCAATTGAGTGAAATGAGATCGCGGACCACGCATGGTTAGTTCTGAAAGATTTATATTAAGAGATTTAAAGGGCTCCTAGCGGATGATTCTTAACATTGGAATATTTCTGCTATGTAAAGAGTAACTTACACTGCTACGTTAGAAATGTTATAGTCGACTTAGTAAATTTCACCGACTTATAAGTACTACGGAAAATGTTACAGTGTTAAATATTTTAAACTTAACATACAACAAATATTACGACAATGTAACGCTTTGTTACGCTACTAGAAGAAGATTTTTGGAGAATTTAATGTTACCAGAACTAATTAATCTGTATTCTGGTAACGACTGAACCTCCAAATGAAACTTAATAACAAACCAAGGAGCACAAGATCACATGGACCATTCTCGTCAATGAACAGAACAACAGGGAGGCAGTAACCAACTAAAATCAATCTGCAGGGACACCGAAAGACGCCAGACCTCATAGAGCCAAAATCTTACAGAAGCAAGCACGACACCACCCGCCAAATCGGGAAATCAAGGGGTCATCTGTAAGGCAGTTCCGAGTCCAGGGCCGCAGAAACAAAAAATGTCTGTCAGGTCAAAAAATTACGTCGTTTCCCTTTTTCTTAAATTGCATGAGTTAAATTCAGTAAATTTACGGATACTGGGTTAAGATACTTGTTAAAATTGTACATCTATACTTATAAAAGCCAAATACCATTGTCTCATTGACTCATTGACTCATCGCAGTTTCTCCAAAACCACGATGCCTACAAACATGAAATTTGGCACTATTACTCTTTATAGGCTCTAGACGCGTACTAAGAAAGGGTTTCCGAAAATTCGAAATTTTAGGGGTTGTTTTGGGGGGTCAAAATTACTAAATCACGATTTCTCAAAACCTTCCGAACGGATTGGAATGAAATTGAGTATGTAGCTTCCTCTAGGACCATAAATGCTCGCCAAGAAGGGGTTTTAAAAAAAATCGAACTTTGTGGGGGGTTTGGGGGGGGGAAGTTACAAAATCACGAGTTCTCTAAAACCATCGTACGGATTAGAATGAAATTTGTTATGTAGCTTCCTCTAGGGCCCTAGGTACTCGCTAAGGAAGGGTTTTAAAAAATTCGAAATTGTAGTGGGGTTTGGGGGGTCAAAGTTACTAAAAATCTCCATAAGAAATACATAGTGTAATATATTTATTGATATAATATTTTTTTTTTAATATACTTATACTTTGATTTGTCTATCCGTGCAAAGCCGGGTCGGGCCAGCTAGTACAATAATATATTACTAAATTAGAATCAAGGTTGAACAAAATTCATATAATTTAAAAAAAAATTATAAATTTCATAAAGGTAAAGTTGTATTAACTAAATTTATAACAAGAAGTTATAAATTAATTAACAAGGTAATAAAAAATAAATGGTTCTGCTTAAATTTAAAAAGTAAATATTTTGTTGGAGACATAAAATTTATTTTGTTTTGTAATGCGAAGGAATCCACGGAGATGTTTTATTTTAATATTGTAAATAAATTTTAGATTAATATAGATTTGTAAATAGAATTATTGACTTAACTTATTATTTATATATCCTCATTCTTGGTGTTTCCGATATTATGACAGATTATAAAAAGTGTTTAATCATAAGATTTTTAAGAAGCACTAATAAGAGACAGATTATATGGTCAGTTCCAGAGTATTCACGTCTCAGAGTTTCACAAATAATAACTAATGAGCTGAGCATATTATAAATTAACTGTAAAGTGAAAAACTGGAAGTGTTTTATAAATTATTAACTGTTAGGGTGATTATAACATCTAACCAGAGGTTTATCGCCTAGTTCTTCCAGGAGGTGGTATTATCCTTGTATGAAAACTAGTATAGTATATAAATTCAAATAAAAAATAAAAAAATAATTACAAATTTGACGTTCACAAGAGAACGATCAGTAAAAAAATGTATTCTTAGGTAAAAAGTTGGCGAGTCTAAAGTGGGCTCAAACACAATTAGCTAGTTTTCGTTACAGTTAACTCAAAGTCATTTATACCGGGTGTTAGTGCTCTCTTTAACAAAATTGTAGATATGTTCCTTGGGCCAAGACAAACAAAAAAAAAATCATATAAACATTTATCTAAAATTCCTAGATTTCTGTCTGTCAGTCTATATGTGTTATTTACAAATGGTTTTATAACTCAAGATAAATTTAGGTTAGAAATATATTGAGTTCCTTATTAGAAATATTTAAGTTCCTACTCTAACCTAAATTACTCAAAAACCGTACATGTTAACAAAAAATGTCAAAATACCTTTTTTTAGCCCTTTTTATCTTCTATCGGATGGTGTAATTTTCAAAACAATCAGATGTAGGATAATAGCAAAGTTAAAGATAATGACAGAAAATGTACATACAATATTTTAGTATTTATTTACTGTGTTGGTATACTGTAGGATGCCTGGTTGACAAACCAATTATTACACATAACGTAACTATTATCCTATATCAGACTGTTTTGATAGTTACACCATCCGTTAGGGAATAAAAAGGGCTACCCATCCGTTAGGGAATAAAAAGGGTTACAAAAAAAGGCATTTTGACATTTTTTGTAATTAAGGATTGAAATTTTTAAACGGTCACCATTTTGAAATGGCTTTAGTTGCAGCAAAGAAGTTTAAAACAGTTATTTTGATTACTAATGTACACATTTATACCCAGTTTCAAGTTTCTAACTTAAATAGATCTTGAGTTATAAAATAATTTGTAAAAAACATGTACACAGATAGACAGAAATCTAGGAATTTTAGACAAATGTTTATATGTTGTTTTTTGTGTGTCTTGACCCAAATAATATATCTATAATTTTTTTAAAGGGAGTTCAATAACACCCGGTATATTCAGTCATCAATGAATTCGCCCACACATGATCAATCACACTACATCCACGTTTACTTATAAATGTAAAAGATGCTGTAAAATCTGTCACAGATCTACCGTTACATATAAAGGGACTATTGCTTTCCATAATTGACACCATCCTAAATCCACGGTCATTAACTATTAAATCCAAGGAATTTCTTTGTCCAGTCGTAGTCGAATTTTTGAATATTTCATCATCGTGACAATTTAAATTCCTATTATTGCATAAAAATCTCCACCTATAACAAGTCCATGATCAGGGAATAGAACAATTACATCACTTAAACACTTAGAAAGCAGGTCCAATATATCACTATTGTTCAAACTTGGCTTTAAATGTACACCTCCAACAATTATTTTTAGTTCTTTTATTTTGCATTGTATAAAAATCCAGTTATCTGTTTCAGAGATTATATATACAAGCCATTAACAATTGATTTCTTAATTACCAAGATTAAACCACCAGAGTTCCTGCCAAAGTTTTTCTTCTTAGAGGAGACTACTTGTATTATATTATATTAGCCAAAACTGAAAAGAAATGTCAGTCGTTGCCCATGTTTCGCACAAAAATATAATTTCCATTTTCTCTAAGTATGACATATCTGTATTTTCTAAATACATAAAGTTATTTATAACATTAATATTCAAAAAAACTTAGTCTGGTTTTTTTCAGAAGCATAATTTGAATTTGTTAGTTCACTTTTATTTTATTGATTTAGTTGAGGGAAAAAACGATCTAAAGGTCCGCTCTTGTTTACATCTTTAATAATTTTCCTATTTTTGTTTCTTGCACCAGAATCCGATATTTATGTCGTATCCATTTCTGCATCAGTTATTTCGCAGTCATTTTCAGATATCTCAGTTTCTTGAATATTAGGTTTTTTAAATTCCGCAAGATCTTCTTCGCAGGTTATAATTACAGGTTTAGAATTTTCTGTGCGATTTACCATGATATTTCCATTCATAAACCAAACAAAAGCAGCTTCGTTAGTGTTTCTTGGCATTCTAGATTTACAAAACAACGATGATAGCTCAGATATATAAATTGGTTCATCTGGCAAGGAATCCAATATGACATTACCGGACAGATTTATTCGCCCGATCCAGGAAATGTTGCTTACCTCTATTATGCCTAAATTTAAGAATTATAGGGGGAATAGAGTTGGCATTTTTATTTCTCAATCTGAAGCAGTTACTAATTTCATTTTTATTAAAATTAGCATTCAGAAATTTACCCATCCGCTCAACAATACCTTCCAAATTTTCATTTTGTAAGATATTAACATTCGAAATTTTCACTCCATTACAAAGTAGATTTTGGCGAAGCTGAGTATGCTGCCATTTGATTAAAACACGATTTTCGGATTGCATTTGACTAAAATCCTTTTATGTGAGAAATATCATTGTTAACTTCTTTAAAATACATTATTTTTATAAAATGTGCAAGGGAGGTTCTGTTTTTGGAAACACTTTTATTTTTATCTTTAAGAGAAGAAATACTCAATTCTCTTGAGTTATGTTCGGGTTCTTTATCAATTTTTAACATTGATCACCATTATAAGATTGTAGTACAACTTTATTGTTTCACGTCTACATAGGTTTTTTCTGAAAGAACACCTTTTGACTTTTACTTAACCCCTGCAGTGGTTTTGAATGGCGTTCAAAATGTTCCTTCATTCTCTGTTTGTTGACTAACAGTTGTTTTCTAGTTCTATTATAATGAATTTAAGGTTTAAGACATTTATAATATGTTGGTACCAAAGTACGCAATTTCCTTGACACGAGAAGTTGAGCAGGTGATTCTACATTATTCGTATTAGTGTTTTATGAAATTTAATAGCGCAAGATGTATATTCTTCTGAATCTGCCGTATTTTGTAATAAGAACTTTATCTTTTTTACAGAACTTTCAGCCATGCCGTTTGATTGAGGAAAATGAGGACTTGAAATCACATGCTTAAAATCCCAATTCTTACAAAACATTTCAAATTCTTCACATTTAAAACAAGATGCCCCATCAGAATACACTTTTATCGGTATTCCATGTCTAGAAAAAAAACACTTTCAGTATTTGAAATACTAGCCACTTCAATATAGTTTGAATAGTAATCTACAGCAACAATATACAGCATTTTTTTCCACTCAAAAACATCTATTCCCACCTCTGACCATGGTAATTTTTACTGGATGTGGCAATAAAGGCATTTTACTTTGATTTCTCTTAAACTTACAACAAGTTTGACAAGATTCTACATAATTATTAATATCATTGGACACGTTAGGCCAATAGAGTGCTAACCTAGCCCGTGATTTACATATGTTTATTCCCATATGTCCTTGATGACCAATTTTCATCATTTGTGATCTTAGACTTTTTGGTACAAAATTGTGTCATTTTTAAATATTATAATTTTTTTATACATAATTCATCTTTGAAATCAAAATAGAATTTTAATTGATCGCTTAAATTATTTTTATATTTTGGTCAGCCATGGTTAATACAACCTTTTAATTTATTTAATTCGTTATCATTATTAGTTTCTTTCTCAAACAATGACCACTTAGAACGTGAAGTCGGTAAATTATCAATTAATAAATATTAATTAACCTGTAGTACTATTTCATCAAATACCTCATCATCAATCTTATCATTTACATTAAAATGTCTCAACAAAGTATCTCCAATAATTAAGTATTTACCAGGTTTGTACACCACATTAAGTTTATACTGTTTAAGGCGTAACAACATTCTTTGTAATCTATTTGAAACTTTTGATAATTTTTTTTTTTTTTTAAATATTGGTATTAAAGGTTTATGGTCTGTTTCAAAGGTAAAATTTTTTTAAGAAAATGTACTGATGGTACCTTGCACAACCAAATACAATTCCTAAAAGCTCCTTTTCAATTTGAGCATAGTTAATTTGATTTTCTGTTAAAGCTTTAGAAGCATAACATACAGGTTTAGTATCTTGCAATAAACAAGCACCTAGCCCTGTCGAACTTGCATCAACAGACAGTAATATTGACTTGAATTGATCAAAATAGCCTAATACTGGCGCTTGTGTTATTATTGTTTTTCAATTTATTAAATACTTCGTTAAGATATTTATTCCAAGTAAACTCAACATCTTTTTTTAGCAAAGCTCTTAGAGGTTATGGTATATCAGAGAATTTTTTCTCTAGATTCAACCTTGTGTAGTAGTACATTTTCTTGAAATAATATTTAACAATATTTACTTCATCTTGTACCATAAATAATAAACCTAAACGAAACAAACCGTTTCATGTAACGCTAGTGATCTCATTGAATATCCTTACTTTGGGATACCTTTGACACTGATAGTCTGACAATACCAATTCCTTTGCAATTAGGTCGAACAAGGTTTACAAGTAAAATTCCAGTGGATGGGATTTTTCTGTAATCGATAAAGCTGATACTCTCTTCTTTTGAATTGGAGAAGATAATAAATCATTATTTCAATTGCTTTGTAAGCTACATTATTATAAAATAGTAGCAACAACTTTCTGTGATACTGTTTTTAAAATAATTACGATATAAGGTAGGATTAAATTATTACTTACTAATTAATTTACCTTGTTTGTGAGGTGATACTGCCGAACAATCCTTAATGTTTATGAAAAGTAGTCTATTACTACTTCATATGACGCGTTTCGACTATCATTCAGTCATTTTCAAATATAAATAAAACACACAATAAAACACTTAAACAACACAAAACGAGTTCACATTTAAAATATGCGGGCGACGCACGTTGCCGGTAACCGTTCACGAAGCACTAGGTTAAAGCACTCGATCGTCAATAATTAAAAGTCACCAGATCAGGGTCTCCGTTATTGAGTGGGGGTATGTACACAATCTATACATCGTTAGTCACAGGAATGGTTTCTATTTTGGCAATCAAATCAAAAATGGTATGGGATTGAAATTTTAATTTATTGTTCAGTAAATGGTCGGGATTATGTTTTTGCACTTTATAAATGTGGAATTCCTCCAATGCATTCATTAATGGGCCTTTGTTACATCGGTGTAATATTTTTAAATTTGTGTCAATATCTGTGTAACTATGGTTTGTGTCAATCAAATGTTCGGTGTATTTGGAGTCTGTCTTGTAGGTGGCGGAACTCGTTTTGTGTTGTTTAAGTGTTTTATTGTGTGTTTTATGTATATTTGAAAATGACTGAATGATAGTCGAAACGCGTCATATGAAGTAGTAATAGACTACTTTTCATAAACATTAAGGATTGTTCGGCAGTATCACCTCACAAACAAGGTAAATTAATTAGTAATTAATTAATAACAATCCAGTTGGGCTATAAGCATAATAAAATAAATTATTACGATTAAGATATAATTATATATAAAATAATTATTGATATTTCATAATCAATTAAAATGTATTTTATTTAAATTAATAATCAATTCAAGTAAATACTTATTGTTATAATTTCAGTTGCCATAGTTGTACAGTTTTTCGTCTGTTATGTTCCAATTAACACTTTGTACTACTTGAGAGACTTCCTTAGAAGTAACGTTTTTGACCAAGCCTACATAGAAATGTTGCTGAGAATTTTTCGAATGGCTTTAATGATGGCTCTTACAACGGACCTGGTATTGTATGCTTTAGTATCAAAGCGTTTCAGAGATGCTTTTAAGGTTAGTATTTGATTAAGTAATCATCGACGTAATGTTACTGCTTACAATATAATATTATAAAGACTGACACTTGGCCTACTACCACAATTTGTTAGGGAAATTTTACTTTGTTTAATTTATGCATTGTTGAAAACTAAACAATCATACGATACTTTTGTTACTAGTAACAAAATGTCACCAACTCAATACAAATTTAGTTACAAACATTCATTTTTTATGAAAATTAATTTCAATATTGCAAGGCATATAATATATTCACGAAAAACTATTTAAATCAGCGTTAATAAATTTGAGAATTGTGTAATCTACAACACCCGTGAATAGGGCAATAGCCAGAAAAGTTTACGATCACATCTCTTGTAGATCAGTTGGTAAGCAACCCACTCTACACGGTGCAGACTATCAGCCCTGCCAAATAATTATATATACAGGAATTACCTAGAAACTACCTTCAAGTTAAATATGAAAGTATGGAGTAGTTCTGTTGTAAATGCCTAACTATAAACACCGGATTTTAAAACCACATCTGAACTTCTATGACTCATGTTACTGTCAATACATAACACAAATCGACCCAGAAGAAGAGTCGGGTTAGGTATAAGTGGAGTAATATTTCAAGCCCATTCCTTAACATTACGGCCGATTCCTTTTTGTGGGGGGTCTGACGTCCTTCGCAGTCCACAGTCAAGAATACAAATTACAACTTTTAATCAAAGGGATTGTATACGTAATTAAACTCCCTCCAGGTACATAAATATTTGAAAAAGTATCATCATCACTTAGGAGAGGACTTGAAATAAATATGGGATGAAACAAACTCATTAAAACTACTTAGCGACTAAATAAAATCGAAATATAGGCTGTCGGTAGGGGTAATTTAAGACAAAAAATTCCAGTAATTAACAATATGGCTGATTTTTTTGTATAAGTTTATTAAAGTATGTAGATTAAGATAAAAATAAGTGTACCAGTCTTTTGATTTCCCAAAGTCAAAAAAAAGTCGAAGCAATTATTTTTTCTTCCAAATTCCTTAATATTTTAGCAGGGATTAAGATAAATAAAAATACCACCCTGTAGGCGAAGTTTTTTTCAATAAAAAGGTCGTCCGTAATTATTTCATCCGAGCAATGGTTTGTCTGGAAAAAATTGCAAAAAGTATTATTAAAATGCAAAAAATAAAAAAATAAAATAAAAATTGAATAATAGTATAGTAAAAATAGACATTTGTGTGGGAAGCCGGTGCAGGTTAACCGATTTTGACGTTTTTTAAAATTAATTAGTCTTGATGAGTAGAAAAAAGTTTAAAAAATGTGTTTGTGCTCTCTCCCTCCTTAATTTTTTATTCAATAAAAAAAGTTTTTTAAGTGCCTATTTTAACGAGAATTTTACTAATTTGTTTTTCTGAAAACATTAAAAAAATGTGTTAAAATGTATTGAAAACAATGTATTTTAATACAACAATTTATTGGTATTCACTAAAATTAGAAATACATCTAAAAACTAATAATAGGCTTACGGCAGAAATCACAGAAGGGGGAAATCTCATTCATATATTTAGGAGGCTTATTCTAAATTGGCTGCATTTTAATATATCGAATTCAAACTTGACATAGAAGTTATAATGTACATTATAAACAATAATGGTGAGTCTCAGCTTGTTATCTTGAAAATGACCCGATCTATAGCCACTTGACTTATCAATGGGTTTCTCGATTTTAGGAGTACCGGACCCACCAACTCATTTTAAACGGCTACAGTTTAAAAAAAAAATGAAAATATCAACCTAAAAGTTTTTTTAAAAGTTAATCATATAGATTCAAACAAGATCAAGGAGTATGAACCTTTTTTTATTGTTCACTTATAAAGCACAAGTAACAACTTATAGACCTTTTCAGATTTTTCATCAAAACGCTTTAGTTGATTAGTCAATTTTTTAAATATACTTTTTAAAATAGGTATAGCAAACACCAACTGTTTTTAAATCGATATGTTCAAAAATGTCGAAAATGGAGTCGTTGAATCCAAATGTGTTATAGTTAAAACGAAATAGGTCAAACAAAAGACTCACTTCAAGCGCCTCGTTTTTTAAAAGAACATGAAAAAAAATAGTTCATACTTATTGAGAATATTTATACTGGTGTATTCAACTTGTAAAACACAATTTGATGTTGATATTCCAAAAATTGACGAAACTGAATAGATTGAAATGGCTACAACGTTCGGTAAGCAAAAAAATCGCGAGGCTCATTGATATATACGATGACTTTAGTTCATAACATTTTTAAGATACCAACTTGAGTCTTGCTATATAAGTTAAACA
>JAGFPH010009381.1:1426-24001 GCA_018207615.1 Philaenus spumarius | reverse complement strand
GCAAAATTATATTATTATACAAATACTAGCATTATTATATATAAACAAAAGAAACATTATATTATATTACACAAACACCAGCAACTAGAAGCAACATTATATAGAACAGCAGTAACATTATATTATACAATCACCTGCAACATAATTTATAAACAGCAGCAAAATTATATTATGTTATACAAACGCCAGCAACATTATACAAACAACAGAAACACTGTTTTAAACAAATTGTATTTATTTATTTATAAACATTGATTTGATAATATATTATGAAAAAACAATTATAGTTTTATTTTATAACGCTATAGTCACATATTTAAACCTACAAGTAACACGAGAGTGTTACTCATACTGTACACTCGGCAACAAATTGAACGATCTTACTAAAGTAAGAACACTTTGACACAGGACACGTTCACTGAAGTGAGAGAGTAAAGGAGAATTTCTTTTGTGCCAAAGTCCATTACTGTATTCCTTTATAGGCCTACACATTCCCTCAGAGAGAGAGAGAGAGAGTTCCATTCGTTTATTTCAAGACGAGCTGTTTTAATGTGGAATAGTTCTTTTTTGAGAAGCTCTTTAGTGGGAACCAATGCTAAGGTAAAGTAAGAAAATGTTTGCGTGGATAGCAAGTTTAAAAGAATTTAGACCCTCGAATCTGCTTAGGCTTTTAATTACTGTAAGTAGACTAAAAAAAATATGTCGACTTAAATTCATGTTTTACTTTATTTCTTTTACTATGTACAATCATCTGCACTAAAATTTCACATTATTGAGTGTATTCGTTTTTACTTTCGGAAAATCCGTGCATTATTAAATAAAATCATAGACTTTTTAGATTGTGTCTTTTTTATGTTTGTTTGATAAAATGTTCGTTAAAGATATGTTATAACCACTTGAACTTCAATGATCCAAATTGTGATCAACTCAGTTTTATTCGTTGTATTGTAACAAGCCTATGAAAATTCTGTTGTATCTGGCACTTTTTTGAGAAGTTGGATTGTGAGAATATGCATGTATTGTTACGTCGGTAGTAGTTGAAACGCAGTAATGAAAATAAAATATAAGTAAGCAACGTTATAACTATTAAAATAATAATCTGCTATTACGTACCTTAAATTAAATACTTCGGCAGAATTGTCACAATTTGTATGTGTGTGTTAGAAGTGAAGAAAGGTCTAGTGATATTCATAAAATTCAATAAATTTAATCAACATGAAGTACAAAGTTGATTAAATGTTAAAG
The DNA here is from genome assembly GCA_018207615.1 of Philaenus spumarius. Taxonomy (NCBI): domain Eukaryota; kingdom Metazoa; phylum Arthropoda; class Insecta; order Hemiptera; family Aphrophoridae; genus Philaenus; species Philaenus spumarius. Next base: position 22,756 of record JAGFPH010009381.1, on the reverse strand, counting down.
TTCTCAATTTTCCATTCAGTTGTTTCTTTTAATTTGTAGCCTACTATAACAGAAACACGAGTTTCAACCACCTTAGATTTTACTAACGCATATTTCAATAAAAGTGTAAAATTAATCTTACTCCTTTATTAAAATATTAATTATTACAACCTAACTAAGATAGCAAATAATATTATATTTTATGGATCAAATTATTAAAGTTTTTCAATAACGGGAGTTATAATAAAGTTTCAACACCACCAACTTAACTTATTCACAAACGTAAACACGAATCTAACCTAAAAATTTTAAATATAAATTATGTCAAAGTATGATGAGATCAACTGGGAAATAACAATGACTACATATCAATTATATGTAGTCATTGGAAATAATTGCATACTCTGGCCCTTAGAGGTATTAGAGTAAATTTCGTACCAACCGTGAACATCTTCATCAGCTGATTCCAAACACAAAGAGTGTTATTTGATTTTTTAATGTGAACTGTAGCCGTAAAGTGACTTCAGTAATAACAATGGTGGAATGTACGAGCATAAAGATATGGAGGTACACTTTAGAAATTGTTTTATTTATAATAAAGATGTGTATGTAAAAATGACTGTAAGAAAAACGCAAAATAATATCGTCCTTTCCTAAAAGGCTTTAACATTATAAAAGTGATTTCACTTGGAATAAGTTATTTTCCTTTTCTTAGTCATTTTATTTTTGTTAATACCTAACTGTTTTAAATTTAAATAAATTATTAAAAAGAAAAACCATATTATGTATTTGTTGTCTTGCAAACTTGCTTTTCAGGCTATAAAAAGGTTATTGTTTCAAAGTTATTTCATTTCTCTAACAACAAACATTAATTACAATATTCGTATTTTTTAATTACATTTTAAAAGGAAACTTTTAAAGTTGTACAAGATTTATAGTAATATGCGATGCGTTTTCTTTGATTATTTTGAGCTTCAATTTTGCGTTGTCATTCATTTGACTGATGATAACTTAAAAACGGATTGAGATATTCAAAATCGGACTTGACCATTGCTTGTTTTGTCAAATTTTACATTAAAATCACTAAAAATTGCTAATTTAGAGCAATCAAAACATACTGTATTTATTACATGAAAACACAAATATCAGTTTCTGGTTTCTTCTTGCTCGGTAGAAAAAAAGTTTTTTAATTGAAAGTAATTATATTTTTAGATTTACTTATTAGAGTACAACTTTTTTCAGATTGTATCTAAAAAATTTATATATTATGAGATTATACTACACATTTAGTTTTTTTACAGAAATTTCCGTCTAAACCAACCTCCCCCCCTGTCTGGTTTCCAATCGATCAAAACGTGTAAAATGTCATAAAAGTACAATATCCAAATCCAGCGAAACGAGGTGGTACTCTGCGAACAAAGCGAAGCAGTTCATAATCCGTAGACGCGAGGTCAAGGTGCAAACTCCCCTAGAACTGGCATGGTTAAAGCTAAAATTGAAAAGCCCGTTCATAGCGTTTTGCAACCATATTTTTAAAAAATCGCCAAAAATAGTAAATGAACCCCAATCCAAAAGTGTTCATTAGCTTTTTTGTACAAGAAACTTCAAAGAATTCAAATATGCCACTAAAAATTAGTTTCTTTTGAAATTGTAAAAGTTATTAGCTTAAAAACAAAAAATGTTTAGAAACGGATGGAAAAAAAATGTATGCCTACATAAAAAATAGTAAAACATTTTTGTAATTTTTTTCAAAATACACAAAAGTTTTATAATTTAGTTCTAAATAGAAATATGTAAAAATATATTTAAATTTCACAAATGTTAAGTTCAAAATAACTTTTGAACGTTTTTATTACATAACCTGCAAATCTTGACTAATTTCAAAGTGACCAGGCCAAGATATTTTTTACTTCAAACAATGTTTTTTTTATACCAAAAATTCGAGAATGAAATGTAGAATCGAATAGCATTCTACCCAGTTTCAAATAACTTTACATTTTGTAATGAAAATTCAAAAACCTCAAATCGGTTATTTAACCTAAAAATTATTTCTAGGCTATGTTATTTATACACTTACCGTTTTATTACAACACCGTTATAAGCCTAATTTCACTCAAACATAATCTACACTTATTTATTTATAACTAACACACAATATAACACTATTTTATAAACTGTAATAACCAACAAACAAAAAAAAAAACACAAAACAAATGTTATATATAACTAACATCAAAATACGGACGGACGATGATCTCAGAGTCTGAGAATTGAAAGGTTTGTTGTTCATTGGTACCAACCTATGAAATATAAATGTATTGAATTGGACATAGATAAAAACTGTGAAGTTTTCTTTTTAAAACCATATATTGTACATTTTAGGGATATATCGAATAAAACTGTAAGAATCGATTCTAAACAGGCTTGCATATTGGCCAAATCTATGACCAATTACAAGCTTTCACCGTAAATCCTGTAGAACAGCTGTTTTCAGAGTAACATGTGATTTGAAGACACAGTTTTAAACAGAATCGTCTGCTAAATTCAATGCTGTTATGATCTTCTTCATAAATGACTTCTGTGTGGAGTTGCAGACCGTTGAAAATGAGACAAAGTCTTGACAGTATACGGGGTTCATTGACGCGTGAATCACAGGTGATTTAGGAACTAAAATTTTGAAACAGTGATTGCGTATGTAAATATCTGTTCTACAAAAAAGTAGTAAGTACAAAAATTATAGTTTAAGTCATTAACTTTCCAACGGTACCGGTTTAATTACGATTAAATCATTTTAAGCGGATATAATTATCGATTATGCAAATTCTCGCTAAGGTTCGAGCGGGTTTCGTTGCCCCTGAAGTCTGCCACTTTGAGGGACTACACATTTAGTTTTTTTACAGAAATTCCCATCTAAACTAAACCCCCCCCCCCGTCTGGTTTCCAATCGATCAAAACGTGTAAAATGCCATAAAAGTACAATGTCCAAATCCAGAGAAACGAGTTGGTACTCTGCGAGCAAAGCGAAGCAGTTCATAATCCTTGGTCGCGAGGTCAATGCGCAAACTCGAAAAGTTAGTTTTATTTTGCTCCAAGCGGAATGAAGCAGCGTGTGAGCCGTGGTCTATACGCTGAGGTGAAAAAAATACTACTAATATATTTCCAAATTGAGTTGTTTATTAGGGTTTCAACAGAATATTTGAAAAAGTGGTCTATTCACAAAATGGCTCCAAGTAGCTGAATTCTTTTACGAAATATATTAGTAAATAGTATTATTTTGTTGCGACTCAACCTCCTACCCTTCTCACGTTTTACTTCGTCCATCTCTCCGCGGAAACACTCGCTTTGCGAGTTTCTACCTGGGCCTTCCGTCTTTGGATTGTCTACTGCGCTTTTGGAGGTTGCGCCTCGGCTTTGGTTAATGAACTACTGGTTCGCTTCGCTCGCAGCGGTCAAGTTGATGTCCTGGCCGTTGGCCACGGATCAGAAGCTATCCTACGGTAAAATCAAACACGTGGATTTTAACCAGGTATAGGCAATCTATAAGGTCTGGTAAAAAACATATTGTTCAGAATAATCTACTTTATTTATTTCGCTTAGAAGAAAACCCAAAAATGTTCAATGTTATACATGATTGTTTGCCTCCTGAAATGTAATTAGTAATAAACTAGATTACATACCTTACGTACCGTCAACAGTTCTGTCCTTTAATTAGCGATGACCGGTTTCGGAAGCTATGCTTCCATTGTCAACTCACAAGAAACACAAAACACAAATAATAAAAAGCACACCTAACATTAAATACAACAACATATGTCTAACATTAAAAACTAAAAAACACACGACACACATCGAGCATGCTGGCCAGCCGGTCGTTCGGTACTCCATTTTAGTTTAAAAAATCAAAAATTTTTAATTTTTTGGTCTTAGGATCACACGAGATAAGTGTAAACATTTAACACAACTTACGAAATGATTAAGAACAATGTCCATTTCAGAGGTATTACCAAATAAACTATATATTTATATACAAATGTGAAGGCCCTACTATATAGTAGTGCGTGACGGAATAGAGCGTTTCAGAAAATGCGTGGCGGTAAAATCCGATTTTATTTTTGTTTAAATAAAAAAACTAAAGTAAAAACCGACAGAATTTTTAGACGAGGTGCGCCTATAGAAGGTTAAACTTCAAAACAGTATTTCGGTAAAAAAAACGTGCTTCCTTTTGTAGGATGTTTTGGCTGACGAACGTTTTCTTTTGACTTAGAAAACCAACGTGTTTACCAAACTTGGACCAAATATTACTTAAAATGCGGTCTTCAACACAATATATGCATATACATTTACTTATGTATAAATGTATATAATTTGTAAGACACCATAAAACTAGGTTGGGGACCATTATTGGAGCTCATTGACCGCTCCAAGCGAATTCCTATGAAAATTCGCTATTAAGTTGTACTTATAATAATATAAAATAAGCAAATATAAAACTATCTTTATCCAGAGAGCAAGTTTTTTGTAGACAAGAGATTTTTTCATAATAATAATAAACACTAATATCCGTAAGACCAATATTGTATTCCCTAATTGGTACAGTTCCCCATTGTAGAAGTTTGAAATCTCAGGTGTTCTTAGTAACAAGGACTGAAAAGATACTGTGATTTCAAGGGATCATGTCTGCCACGGTGTGGAAGATTATGTTCTTTGTCAAAAGTTGAGCTTCTAATCTTGACTTGCCAAGTTCAGATTATTAAAGTTTACTAAGTAAGAGCTTTGAAGAAAAGGGAAGTCGTATTATAAACTTCTTTGACGATATAGTTCGCGAATGTCGCTGATAAAATGTATACTATATTTCCATAATTAAAATTACTTATATGAAATAATTTAAAATTATTGAGTACTTAAAATTAAATACATTTATATCGTTTTAACGTAACTACTGTGTAGCAGTTTGATAATGAATGCTTGACAATTAATTAGTTAAAGCTAAACATTGGAGACTGATTTACGCCCTTAGTATCTCGGCCAGTATGTTTATCCGTAATTACACAAATAAACATAGGCTATATTACCTTCTATACATTTAGATTTAGGTTAATATTTTAAGAAATGGTTAGTTAGGTTTATCTTGGCGATCATAATAATTTAGAAGTATATGCGCATAGATGAATAATAAACCTCCGTTGTGTTTGTGGGAGTTATTTTCTTATTTATTTTATAGTTATGTTCATCTAATTGTTTTATTATTGTTATTTGTTTATTGTCATTTAAATACGAGTGAATACTGTAATATACTTTAAATTAAGATCACTCTGAAAATTATCATGAAACCAATGCATTATAATAATGTATAGACAATATTTAAAAATAATAATAATAATGCGGTATGACGTCACACTAAAAAAATACCAAAAATACTAGTCATTATATTTACAAATTCACAAAGAAAGATTTTATTAACTATGAATAAATCATTTAACAAATATAACAACCATACAGATTAACTCCTAAATTTCATGTTCTAAATAAATTTTAATAACTTACAAAATAATTGTTACTACGTCAGTTTTTGAAGCCGGAGTTGAAAGTTAATGTACATTTTCAATTATGTTACTGTAAAATACTTTTTAATCGTTAGCAGAAATTATCTGCAGGTTGGTCAATGGTTATACATACGTGCGTTTTTAAGCACAAAATATGCATTTTTACAATCATTAACAAGTAGTTTTAAACTTTAAGGGGCACGAGCTTCAATTTTACTTGTAGATCTGGCTATCAGGACATTCCATTTTTTGCATCACCAATTTGTAATGATTTATTCCCGTTTTGGTTATAGCTGTTGGTTAGTTCGTACACAAACTGGTGAACTGACACTACTTAACCCATGGCTTGCAAATAAATTTAACTGTCAAAATATTTTCTTCTCTAGATGATTGACTGTTATACTAATATTGTACTCCAGCTGATATGAAAATAAAACCTGTGCTAAAGGATCTAATATACTTAATAGGGGAATTATTTGAATTGAATTAAAACTTTTCTGAAAAAGCACGATAATTATGTACTTAGAGAAACAATGGAAACAAATATATGTTTGTAATAGAAACCTGTAAAATGACATCCAATCTTTATCAGATTCAATCGCTAATACATAAGTTTGGGTCACAGTCTTTTACATATTTAACTAGGTCAGTCTTTTTAAAGTAATTGTATTCTTTTTAAGTGTTCAGTCAGTGATTGGTATTTGGCTTTATATATATATATATATATAGATCTTAAATAATAAAAGCACTATTGTCATAATAATAAAAGGTCTGAAATTATGATTTTAGTAACTTTGATTTCCCCAAACCCCTCCTAAAGTTTCGAAATTGTTCATACCCTTTCTTAGTGAGCACCTATGGTCCTAGAGGAAGCTACATACCAAATTTCATTTCAATCCGTTCCGTAGTTTTAAAGAAATCGTGATTTAATAACTTTGATCACCCCAAACCCCTCCTAAAATTTCTAGATTTTTCATACGCTTTCTTAGTGAGCACCTATTACCCTAGAGGAAGCTACATACCAAATTTCATTTCAATCCGTTAGGTAGTTTTTGAGAAATCGTGATGAGTGAGTCAGTGAGTGAGTGAGTGATATTTCTCTTTTATATATATAGATAATAAATTCGAACCTATTAAACAAAACGATTTGAAACTTTACAGTTTTTATTTTTCACTATTAAAAATAGTTTGACGTATTTTAGTTGCCTTTTTGTTATTGAAAACTAACTTAGAAACTCTTGAAATTTTCAGATGTTTGCTTAAGACGAGATAAACCTCACTTTGAGGTCACGACACAACAGTGCAAACGTGACTGCAACAAAAAAAAAAAACGATCTTTGCAGACATTACGCATTCTTAAAATTAATTATAATGTTAAGTGAATACGTGTTCTTTGTAATATTGGAGTTTATATCATTACCCTTCCTTGCATCTTTCAGTAAATAAAAAAAAAACAATTTACTAAGATAGAATTATTAAAAATTACCCATTATAATAATAGTAGGCCTAATATTTATTTTAGTTTTTGGATTAAAATAATATTTTTATTATAAAGGAAAGAAACTTGCCCAACAAATAATGACAATTGTTCTAAGAATGCAAAAACATATTTCCGGTAAATCCCAAACTACAGCAATGTTTCAAAATTTCCGCCGGTTGTTTGTTAGTTAACTACCTCCAAGACGGATGTAGATTGCATTTGTAGCCTTGGTTTTCATTTCATTAGTAACTTCCAAAATTCGTTTTCAATCCTAGATTACTTGTAATTCAGATCTCTAAGCCTATTTGAGTAAACTCTTGTCTATAAATACCCCCAAAGTATAATTCTAATGGTTTCAGATTGAATGGGATTGGTGGCCACTCAATTAATCCATCTTTTGCGAAAGTCGCATTTAAGTAATGTCACACATTATCTTACTACAATTGCGATAGTAGGAGTTGCATAAATTAGTGTAATTTAGGAAAATAATTTGTTACCTAAATTTGGAGGGGAAAATTCATTCCCTACATTTTGTTGTTTATTGATACCTAAAAGCAGCATAGTGTAATAAACCTCCATATAATTAGGAAACATTAATTTTGTTGTATAATATTACAATCTTTGAGGAGCTGTAATTTCTTACTCGATCGTACGTTTACGGTCTCGTTTAAACTGTTGAGTTCTACTAACAAAGACCGTTAAATTGAGGTAAAACTCAAAATAGCCTTAAATTAAAAATTTCAAGACTCCCTGTGTGTGCCATCCTTCGGTCTAACAAAAAATAAGTAAAACACGTCAAACTTCCCTATAGTGACAAATACATAACTGCAAAGCTTCATTACGTTTTGCTGAATATTTTTCGAATCAACTAGTATAAAAGCAAGTGTAAGTCCGTACGTGGTAACAATTTAGTATAACAGCTGATTTCACCCTTTATCTGTAGTACTAAAACAAAACCTAGCCTAGATTATACTTGGTTATGCTTACAACTTCAATAAATCAATCTCTTGTGAAGTTGATTTTCTTAAAATATGAGTTAAAGAACAAATGTACGTTATAAGATTTGCTTTGAGGTTATAAAATGAATATAAATACAACCTTTTGTTATCAATATATATAAATATTCTTTTTTACAAGATTAAAGAAGAGAACCTATTCGTTTAACTTCGGAAACATTCGTCCATCTTCGTATAACATACAAACTTATTCCATTATTAATTTCATGGTGTTATAATATAAATAACTTCCAAACATTTGATCTATCAATATAAAGTTAGAAAGCATTAAAACATAATATCTGTATCTTTTTTTACAAGAAGAGAACCTATTCGTTTAACTTCGGAAACATTCGTACATTTTCGTATAACATATAATCTTATTCCATTAATAATTTCATCATTATAATATAAATAATGTCTAAATCATTTTAACTGCCAATATAAAGTTAGAAAGCAATTGTACCATGTTATTTCAATCTTTATTTTGATATATAATAACGAATATAAATACAAAATTTTAACAAATAGGCCTACAGTTTTATAATCCTTATAATTGTACACATTTACCGAGTTAAAAATCCCCGTCAGGATAGGTAGGCATTTGTTGTTAAATTGTATTTTTTATAAATGATGTGTTTCTGATGTGTATCTAATTAATCTGCCTGTGCTTTTTTCACGGGGGCTTACTAGTTATTCAATAAGTTCCAGACTTTTGCCCCACCCTCTATATTGTGTTATCTAGTTATTTGATGATTAGCTTTGCATATTGAGTGATCCCTTGAATTTCTCAGATCAATCATTTACCAATTCAACACATAATCAGTTAAATATTTAGTTTCATTGGTGGTTTTTACAACTATACTTTTCATAAAAAACATAAATCTCCACTCTTAACAACATTATTCCAATATTTAATACGCTGATATACGTCTGAGACAAATTATTTCTACTATAAGTACCGGTACTTATTTGGATCAAAGTAATATATACGTCTTTTACACCATAGATTACTTTACAAAGCGTTTCCAACTAATAAATGGTAACTTAAAAATCAATTGAGTCCCGGTAACGGATTTATTTGCGCTCAGGTGGAACATGTATCCTGACAAATTGGGCATTAAATCATGCTCCTTTGTGTCCTTAGCCAAATTGTTTCTCACAATGTTAAGCACTTCCATGGACGATTAGTAAATGATTTAACAATGATAATGAGATTGCTAGGGAGTGATCGTTGAAGTACTTTAGCTGTTTGACAAAGCAGAGATAGTGCGGCGCCTCAAAGAACTGCTGTATTTTGATGTGGTTTATAGTTCACAGTTGTAGGTGTGGATCTGTGAACAGAGGTATTGACATTGGGAAATAACCGTATACACTGTTTTGATTGTTTGTTAGATAATAAGCTGCTGGTTATCTGATAAAGCTAGTTGTAGTGTATTCAATAAAAAAAAAAATATAATAATAAAAAAAGCGATCAAGAATACTTGGGGGAGTCCTTAATTATAATTATATTATCTATATCCTATATAAAAGCCAAATACCATTCACTGATTCAACGGATTGAAATAAAATTTGGTATTTAGCTTCCTCTACGGCCCTAAGTGTTCACTAAGAAATGTATTAAAAAAATTAGAAATTTTAAGTGGGGTTTGGGGGGGTTCGAAGTTACTAAAAATTCTACCAAACAGATTGGAATGAAAGTTGGTATGTAGCTTCCTCTAGGGCCCTAAGTGTTCGCTAAGAAATGTATTAAACAAATTAGAAATTTTAGGGGGGTTTGTGGGTGTTCAAAGTTACTAAAAATTCTACCAAACAGATTGGGATGACATTTGGTATGTAGCTTCCTCTAGGGCCCTAGGTGCTCGATGAGAAAGGTTTTCAAAAATCTTAAAATTTTATGGGGGTTTGGGGGGATCAAAGTTACTAAAAAAAACATCGAATGGTTTACTATGGCCCTAGGTGCTAGCTAAGAAAGGTTTTCAAAAACATTTTAATTTTAGGAGGGGTTTGGGAGGGTCAAAGTTACTAAAAATCCCCATAAGAAATACATAATGTAATATATTTGTTGAGATATTTGTTTTTGTTAATATACATTTTAACTTTGATTTGTCTACCTGAGTAAAGCAGGATCGGGCATATAATAATATATATAATTACTGTAGGCAAACTAATGTGGGTAGCATCGTCTCGTCTGAACGTTTTTAAAACTACGTTAAAGGGATTTAAGTTTTAATGTTTGTTCTTTTATAAGATTTTAATCAGTACTGATGTTGATATTATGTTAACTCATGTATTTAAAATTGCCGTCCGATTAAAGGTCCATTTACACAGGTCAATGACGTATCAGCTCAGTACCAATGATATCTGTGTTTCCTCATTTCACATATCAGTGTTCAGTCAGTTCAGCATAACTAGGCCTAAATTAATTTATAAATTAACAGAAGATCCATCTTGCATGAATCTATTACAATAAAAATAAGTTAGACCAATAGGCCAAGCTGGTGATAGTTAAAATAAATATAGTTCCAAGTTTGTAGGCCTCAGTTAATGAAGTGTAAACTTATATAGGCTCACCAGGTCCACACAATTTGTATACATGTGTGTATAGCAGAATATTTAATTTTCTTGTTGATGGGGGTGAATCGGATTTACCGTCACGCGTTTCACCATGCATTTTATGAAACGCTCATAATGTGAAACACTCTATTGCATCTGTTTTAAAAAGTTCTGGTCTTGCCGAGATTCGAACCAGCAGAGTCCATCACCAAGCACTAGCGCCTTAGCCGGTTAGGCCACAATCGCGTTGCTAATTTAGTATGTTTGAGTTGGGTATATTTTATAAGTGTAACAGATTGTCCTAAGTCATAATGTCCTTGTCCTTAATCTGTTAATGTTAATAGTTTAATTAGCAATAGGTCTGAAATGGACATTATGCTTCATCATTTCGTAAGTTGTGTAAAACAAATTAACAATGTGCTTTCTTATTTCGTAAATTTTGTTAATTAAAAAGTGTACACTCCCCACGTGCGGTCTTAATAACACAACTAAATTGTTTTAAAGTATTTCAATTAAATAAAATGTTTAACCTCAAAGCCGATCATATACATAGTTAAGTACCGTGATTTTTAATTTCATCTGTAATGTTCCTCCAGATTTCATTTAAAATGAAACGTCCGTGTATTTATTATTATATAGATAGTATAAAATCGGATATTTTAAGAAACTTTGCCTTTCAATGCAGACAAACGAAAAATTACGTTCGTGTAATTTTACCAATTTATTTCATAACTAATTTTAGAAACACGGAAAGTATACTGAATACTGGAGCTGCACTGACAACACTGATGGGCACGCGCCTGACATGTGGGAACCCTTCTAAAAAAATCGCACAATAATAATTGTTTTTCAGTGCCACGAACAAGGAGTACTGATCTAATGAAGCCAGGATCCCGTGTAAATGGACCCTAATGGGTACAACAATATTATATTAAAATCTACCCTATTATTGTTAAGGACAAAAATGTAGGCTTTCATTATCGCATTAGAAACGAATTTAGCAAATAAACAACAGTTATCTAGATTAAATGTAAGTAAAACTATACATTTTTACTTTATAAGGTTTTCCACCTCAGTTTAGTAAAATGCTTGTGGTTAAATTCTTGTAGGTACCATTGAGAAAATTACTTACTAAATTTTAGCTCTCTAGTTTCGAGGAACTTATAAGAGTACATATTTATAGTTTTTGTTAGTTTCCTCATGTTCACCTCCATAGATGCAAGTGGTTCCTACTCTTTCTAAATGCTAGTGGATTCTATCTATCACTTATGACGCCATTTTGTCACATAATACATTTTTTATTTCATAGGAAGTGAACAATTTATTTTTGATTTTTATGGGTTGGTATCACTAGAGTTCATAATTAGAGGGCAACATTTCAACTCTCTATTTTCCGGAATAGAAAGTGTACTGTTTTAGAGTAGTTGCACCCGATTTCAACCAATTAATTATTTGTCCATTGTTGTATTTGTAGCAATATCCGATTGCTATTATATATAATATTATTATTTATAATTTTATGATATAATGGAATCGATAACAGTCGCATACTATGACTCGAATAAATTTAATAAGTGTTTTAAATGTTTCAATAAGTGTCGTTTTATGTCATTATTTATTATGTTTTTATTCGTTTATATGTTAAATATTATTTTAATCCGTTAGTAAGTGTAACTGTGAGAAGTGTGTTTTTTGTCCAATACTCGTTCAGATGATGCCTGAAAATGAAAAGGTGAAACAGCTGTAAACGATAAGACTTATTAAAGGATTACTAAGGCAAGTATAAATTATAAATAATAATATTAAATATAAGTAATCGAAATAATGTTTACGATGTAAGTGCTCACTAACCGGTGTACTGAATTTTATCGCGTCAAACTGTCTGAGCGTGCAGAGAGAATACAAACATACATTGGTTCCCTCGTACCCACAGCTGTGCGTGAGCAGCGAACGCACATACTCATCTTCCTTACAAGGATAGACATTAATATTTTCATTTTATTAAATTTAAAACTGAAGTTTGTTTAGAATAAAAAGATTTATTCATTTGGCCATTGACTCACAATGTAATCCAAATAATGTGTACCTACAGTCCCTTATTAGTTATGCTATGCAAATAACGCTAATTATGTCGTTAACTGATTCTGTTTAGTCCCCAAACCTTAATTGAAACAGAGTTGGTTATTGCTAATGAAAGCCCGATCATCCTTAACCACCCCTCCCCTTTGCAAATCTAATGGCTTTCACAATTGGTTGTATCAGTTGTCAGCTGGAATTACTTCTAAACGCACTAGTAAAATGAGTAATAAATATTCAGAAGAATTTTATTAATATTGTTTCTAACCATTTTTTTCTGTAAGAGAGCAAACAGCATATTTTTGTACAGGTTTATATTATACCATTCAGAAATGTGTTCGAATGTAAAGTGCTAAGATGGACATTGCAATTTCTGAAAGAGAATTAAAACTTTGCGAAATACATTAAATACTTGTACGCACCTAACCGAATTTGCCTCTCTTTTTAATCTTATAATTAGGTTATAATCCCGGTAAGTAGGTTTTTTTTTGTGTGACCATGATAATTCCCACGCGAGACTGGACGATTGCGGAATTTTGTTGCAAGTTAGGAAAAACTTTACGACAAGTTACGATACTTTTCACTATAAAAAACCGAAAAAGTAACATACTTTCATTTCAGAAAATAACACACCTACAAGTAGTTCTTACAATTTGAACTCAATGCATAATTGTATTCTATTTGAAACCACTCTCTTACTCTTTGAAATTCATGTTCATTTCGCAATTATTGTTGTTTTGGATATTCAAACATTTAATCAAGAGAACATCCCCTGTTAAACTTTCCATATAATTTTTCAAACTTTCCGGACATAATGGATTTTAAAATATATAAAACTGCACAAGGAACCCGAGACATAGGGCAGAAGACACTGGAAATAAGACAAAGGACACAGGGTAGAAGAACTGTAAATTATTAAAGAGAGAATCGGTTGTCTGATAAAGCTACATTTAAGACTAGAACATCCATGGTCATTGAAAGTTGAACGTTACATGCCAGTAATAATAAACCACGTCCTAGTTGATAAAAATAACAATAGTTAAAAAATAATCGCATAAACTATATAATATTTTTGCTTCATTCAATTAAACTAGGGGCTCTGCCCCTGGATGCTTCGCTCGCAGTTGGAAAATTCGCTAAAGAATCTCGTTAATATTTTTCTCGTTTGTACATAGGTTTGTAAAATTATGAAACCATTCCTAAATATATTAACAGTAATTACAAGATTAATTATAACCTCAAATACATGCTTTAGAAACGTGAGAGGCTTTCATTACGATTTTAGTCATAGTTCTACTATCTTCTGTCAACTAAAGTTTTGAAACCAGGAATAAATATAGTAAAAATAATTGCGGGATTAACATAACCTCAATACCATGTTTCAGAAATGAGCTAGGCCTATATTACAAAATATACTATTAGAATTTATCCATCTTTGACAAGTTTACCTTTTTTTGACAATATAAATTGTTAAATTTATTATAATTCTAACGTGCTAAAACAGTATAAATGAGCTTGTTTTTTAACTGTAATTAAAAACTGTCCAATGAACAGCTGATTTAGGATAATACTCAATCTCTATTCCACTCAATTTCCAACGTTCTAAAACAGTAATAAATTGACTTGTTTATAAACAGTTGTTTTGATCGCTTTATTTACTATTTCGATGTTATTTGGTAACCATCATGGCAACCCATAAGAACCTATGTTAAAATTTTTCAACTTTTAAATTTATTTTCTAAAAATATTGCGTTTTTACAAGAAATACAACTATATGGGTGTACTTAAAAATCAAAACTACACCTAAATACAAAATTTCTTTGAATTCGTCAGATCTGTTTTCGAGATCCGCGACAGATACAAAGATAGATACAAGAATTGCTCATTTATAGTAATAGGATTATATATTGATATTAACAAGGACTAAGGAGTATATAGAAAACAGGCATATACATAACACAACAGTGAACAGTTATTTGGTTACTAACAAAAGTAGAAGAAAGGTTTTAGATGGGCGTTGAAGACATATGGTTATGGAGAAGACAATGGTTTTAGGCAATGGTGAGTTTGACATGAAATCTACCTGATCATTTAGTACATGGTTGGAGTCTTTACTAAAGAGGTATTTACACAAATTTGGTATAATTTACTAAAGATTGTGTGTTTGTTGTTTTTTTCACTGAAATGTAGTTCTATCAAGTACCTTTGGGCTACCAGTGTAAATAATCAGGGTGGTTTAGTTACATCGAAAAGAACATACTGAAAATGTATCTCGTGTTTATCTTAATTAGTGTAATTCTTTGTGTACATTTACATTTTTGGAAATTATTGAAAAAAAAAAAATAGTGAAAATTAAGTCACGTTTGGTAGATAAATTAGGATTGTAACTGGTTTATTATAGTTTAAACTATCGTAATAATTTTGGAAGGTTCTGTTCAGCACAATGCAAACTCCTACTTATATGATTTAAAAATTTCATCAAAAGTTGATGGGAAAACATTTTAAAAAATTAGGCTGATACTAAATAAATGGTTAATATTATAATTTAAAATCCGTAATAAACAAAAAATGCACAGCTAGCTCGGTTAGTTACAATAATCAGCTGTTTACCAGAACACATTAATATTCCATGTTTTCTGTTTGTCAGTGAAATAAATTAACAGCTGATTTCATACTTTGAAACAGTTTGTATTTACAATTATCGTTATTGGTTTGTTTATGAGCAGGCAAAATAAGTTCTGGTGATTTGTAATATTTATAACTGATAGAACAAAACTTTAATTCTGAGACGCGTTTCAAGGATAATTTCGCACATCTTCAGTTATGCACGCGTACAATAATCTATCTTTAACCAATATGATACAGTTTGTACATTGCAGTTCAATTAATCATACACCTTACTGAAACGACATGAACAAATAAAAGTGTAAATGATTTAAAGAGTTTGATTGTGACTCACGCATGGTCTTTCTAGACAGTATTTAAGTTGAATCAACACTATTTATGAAACACGTAGGCTACGTTCTAGTATTAAACAGTATTACACACATCACAATATACTTCCTCAAGATGAGTTATTACACAAGGAGTAACTTTGTGTTCCTTCCTTTCCAGAAACCAGTTCATAAATCACACGACACCCTACTTTATCTTGCATCAAGAAATTTAGGAATTATTATTCTTCTTTGGAACAAATTTATTTTATACGCATAATAACTTCAAATCTAATTTATTTCAGAGAATTATTTTTGTTTTAATTAGTTTTAGTCCATCGCCGTTCTATATATTAATACTATCTAAAATAGTTTAAGAAGTATTTAGTTATACCAGAAAGTAAACAAGTCATAACAATTTAAATAAAATAACCTGAACATATCTCGGATTCAAAATCGTTTCCTTTCGAATAGTATCCAAGAAATTTACCGAAATAAAATGTTGAGTATTATAGGCTATTGTTTGACATATCCTTTTGAACGTCCATTTTAATCAGCCACAACAGAAAATCTGCACACGACCATTAAAAATACATTTTACTATGAGATTGACCATATAGGCTACTATATTCATTTAATAAATATTGTTTGTAACTATTCCTAAAGTTGGAAATCTACAACTCAGACAAATATGATATTATATAAATATAATTGAGCTTGACTTGTAAAAAATATTATTTCTAAAAGTAAAAATAAAAATGTACACAATTCTCACAAAAATACGTTTATTCGTCAAACGCGTTTCAACGACAAAGTCGTCATCTTCAGTGACAAATGAGCTACAACTAAATTATAACTAAGGAGTCAAGGTGCTATGCTACATATTTATACCCTCTCTCAGAGTAGGCCGTGGTCTCAGTTTACAAAACAACCAATAGAGTTGACAATAACAACATAACATTACTAAGTAACCTATAGCCTTACGTCTAAAAATAATTAAGAGTTATGAGACTGATTGGTTAATTTACGAATGAGATATGTAACTATTCGTAAACTACAGTAAATAAGTGTTAGAAATCAGTAAATGCGAAGCTAAAATAAAATACATTCTGGTATGTTATCGTAAATTATATACGATTTCAAAGAAGATCTTTACACATATATAAATGTAACAATAAAATCAAAGTAAACAATTTATAATAATCAGTGGCGCACCGAGGATTTGGCTTTGGTAGGGGACTAAGCTCAGGTCGGAATATAATATTCACCAAATATATATTCACCAAACCCTAAACGCTAAAGTTCTTTAAACTAACACAAAGTCTGAAACATTATATTATATTGTTTTAAAGTGAATGGTGGTGGGCTTGAGTCAGACAATAGTGCAATATAAACATTCTTTCCGCAAGATCATCCCCCACTGAACTTGAGTGACGGTCTAGCCAGCACCCCATCGCGCTGCCTTTTAGGGCCACGTTATACAAGCGCTGATAGCGCCGCGTTTTCAACGTCGCGTTAACGTCAGTTAATTGGGCAAATGGAACTAACTACTGTGGGCCATATTATACGAACGCTATCAACGCTAGCGAATTTAAGTTAACCGGGCGTTGAGCTTTGTCAACGCGAATTGGCGCGGACGCTATCAACGCCGAACAAAGTTATATGGAGCGCTAGAAAGTAGTATTTTTTATTTCAAAGTGATTATTGTGTACTTCAAAATGTACACATGCGAGCCGAGTCGACACGGATGGAGTCGATTTTTTCCACGCTCTGAGAGCATACCGAATCGGGTCGATTCGGCTCCGATCCACGCGGGTTGGGTATAGATATAGCCACAGGTCAAAACTAGAAAGAACGTTCGATCTCTTCCACTGTTCGTCCATGGTAATTCTGCAATTCATGGTAGTTGTGACAATAGTTGTGGTGAGATGGAATGCGCGCGCATCCTTTCTACACATGTCGGAACGGTGCGGGTTTGTTAAATTTATCCACTGCTACGGACCGGGTCGGCTCGATTAAGCTCAGCTCGTGTAAGTATAGCTGAAGCTTGATGCACGATTTGAAAGCACTGGGTGTGTACCCCACCGTCTAGCCCTTCTGATACACAATTCCTCATATGTTTCTATTATTTGTAAAACACTTAGACAGAATGACTGAATGGTTTCCATTTTTTAAGTGAAGAACGCAACATTGACAAAGCTTCAAAAACTCTGTGTATAACACGGGACCCACGTTACCAACGTCACGCTTTCAACATCCCGTATAACGCCCAATTTTCAGCATTAGGCTATCAACGAGGCGGTAATCAGCGCTCGCATACCCCCAACTCATGAACCAGACCGCAAAGACTCAAACATCACTGTAAGAAAATCATGATTGCGTAGGGTAAGAATCATATTTATTTAAAAAAAGAACGATTATTTTTTTTGTGACCACATCACGAAATTAATCATAAATAATGTAATTTTTAATTGAATATCGACTACGTATTCAACGATCGATTAGTTTAAAATACAATCCATATTACTAAAACAACCTTCTGGGGAGGGGGGGGGGGAGGTCCCGTTCGTCCACCCCCGTCGGTGCGCCACTGATAATAATAAAAAATAAAAATAATTAAAACAATATATTTATTAATAAAAATATAAAAATTCATAAAAAAACTAAACATATACTTATTATCTAACATACATATTTGTAACTACATCAATGCATGTAACAGGCTTAAACCACTTAAACAATGACGACTAAAGTACAAAAACTTAAAAAGTTTTAAAATAATAATAAATATAAAACATATAAATGTTCATTTAAATCCAAATTAAATGTTACAGTAGCATAGAGTTGTGTATGGGGCCTATAATTCTTTGTTAACAGTTATTCTTCTGTTTCTGCTTATGTACAATGTTTCCCAAGCGTCCAATGTGTTTTTTGGGTTACATATTTTAATAATTTCATGTTTTCTATTTTAAAATAGAACCATATTATATACATAAAATTAGTATGTTGACGACGTTATAAAAAATTACAATTAAAAACAAATCTATTATTTTTTTATTTAAGCTTTAAAAGGGTCTGTTTTATAAATAAATATTATTTTAAGTCAGCTGATTTAGTTAATCTATAAAATAAATTTATGTTTGTAAAATCGTTATTAGCAATTAGAGGTTTATGTTTTTATTGGGAAGTAATTATATAGACCATCTAATCAAATTTTCCGTGAAGTTTTTAATTAAGTTTGAATTAAAATAGTTTAAACATGTATTATATCTTGGACTTTTTAGTTTTGGGGTTATTTAAAATGTTGGTTCAGTACCTTCGACATCTAACCGACTTAGATACTATGAGTTATTATGTAGTGTTATCTGAAATTATAAAACTATTTTTGGAAGAAGGAATGAGGCGTGAAAAATGAGTAATGCTAAACCATTATTTAAATTACATTTAAATCTGATAATTAGCGTTTATTACAAACAAATGAAAAAATAACTAATAAATACATTACCACTAACTGTAGTAATAACCTTACATAATGACAAAACTGAAAAATACTTATTATCTTAACTGAGTCGTAAAGTTGCAAAACTCGTTCTGTCCATTTTTTTCGAAATTGAGGTAAGACCGCCATTTTTCAAAGTTCATTTTCCTGCATCCAAAAACAGGAATGTCTTGATGCGAAAGTCATTGTAAAGCTGGTTAAAACGTATTTGAAAACCAATACATGCTGCAAGATTTTTACAAATTAGTCATGAAACAAGCCCTCCAAGCTATAAGTGTTAAATGTATTTACAAATTTTTAATGTGTTAAAAATTATCGATATTTGTATTTTTGGTCATTACCTTTTTAAACGGTGTTTCTCATGATTTAGCAAAATATACTTTAAGTCCTTGGTTCTCAAGCTAAAAATCACCTAAATAATATAAATAGTTTTTCCAGTTGGAAAACAATCAAATTTCTGACGATAAAACCCGCTGTCGCTTTTCACTTTAAATCACATTAGCACTAAGTAACTGTTTTTTCGCAAAATAAAGTCCATATATAGTCTACCAATGTCGAGATATGTGTATATAAGTTGCTTTGTCCTGACTAACTGACTGACATAAAATTAAATTAGAGCGATAACTACTTCACACAAAAATATTAAATTTTGAAGGTATGTTATTATCGGGTCTTAGAAGCACATTAATAAATGATTTAGAAAAATTGTTATTAAAAAACGTAAAAATTCTAGGCTTCAGTCTCATAACATATAAAACATCTAATAATTCGGATTAAAAGATTAGCAACACAAATTAGTTGAATGCATTTACATTTATTAACATAGAAACCAACGTATGCAACTTAGAATCAGTTTATTATTATTCACAACCAACTGCTTATTTTCCGTCAGTTAAGAAATTAAAAGCCAACAAACAAAAATCTAAGAAAAATTGTTACTGTATTATATTTAAATTCAATCATCTGTTGTTACACATTATACATAAAACGGTTGATTTGGATCTAAAACTTAACATAATTTTAGGTCAGTCCTGTACTAAACCAAAATACGTTTATTGAAATCATTTACATTTGTTACCATAACAACCAACTTGGACAATTTAGAATAAGGTATTTTGTTTAAAACTAACAGTTTAAGCAAAAAATCCAAGCAGAACAAAAAACAATGAAAACAACTTACTATAATTATAAGTCAAACATCTGGTGTTACAAATTATATTGTTTATGTTTAAGCAATATATAAAACGTTTTTTGAAATGTTAATTATAGATTATTTTTAAAATGTATGATGAAATTACAACGCTTGCTGAAATTGGAATTATTTGGGGTGGTACGTGCTTATTTTTATCTCTATCAGCCTATGTATAGGTCAATTGTACCAACACCACACTTCTTATATCCATGTGCTTCTGTCCTAGTTATAATCAATCATTAAACATATTATCATAATATACAATATTCTGTTTTCATTGGATTTTCCAGGAGTTGGTCCTGGGGTCGTTGAGCGAAGCGAGCCGGACGGAGCCCCTAATTCTGTATAAGAATTGGAGAGTACAATCTATTGAATAAAATGTCAGTAGATAAAATTTACACAATTTTAAAATCCCATGATTTTAATAGTAAATGTATCAAAACTTGCTTGGGACAAAATATATATATTTTATATTAGCTTACCATAATGTGGCTGGGAAATTAGTTTAACAGTTGACAATCAGTAAAATGTATCTACCAACGAAGGACGCAACGGTTCCTTATGTACAACGAAACATCAACACTGACTGACTGAAAATCAATAGAGATTACTTGCAGGCGTACTTTAGATTAGACGTCATACAAATAATTTGTTGGAGTATATCTATATATATATATAAGCGAAATACCACTCACTCACTCACTCACTGACTCACTCATCACGATTTCTTAAAAAATATCGAAAGGATTGAATTGAAATTTGGTATGTAGCTTTCTCTAGGTGCTCACCATAGGTGGTCACTAAGAAAGGGTTTGAAAAAATTCGAAATTTTAGGGGGGTTTGGGGGGTAGAAATTACTAAATCACGATTTCTCCAAAATTACCGAAAAGATTGGAATGAAATTTGGTATGTAGCTTCCTCCAGGGCCAAAGGCCCTCGCTAAGAAAGAGTTTAAAAAAATTCGAAATTTTAGGGGGGTTGGGGGATCAAAGTTATTAAATCACGATTTATTCAAAACTAAAAAACGGATTGGAATGAAATTTTGTATGTAGCTTCCTCTAGGGCCATAGGTGCTCA